>PVJA010007923.1:0-66523 GCA_004027025.1 Myocastor coypus | reverse complement strand
CCTCCCCTCCCTTCCCCTCCCCTGCCTACCCTCCCCTCCCCTCCCCTCCCTGGGAGCGAGTGGTGGGTGCAGCCCCCTTTACCCGCTAAAGAGCAGCTTTGGAAAAGGAAAGATGTTTCCATTCCCACTATGTTTTCCTCTACTGAAAAGGTCCACAGCTCTGTTGGGTCCTCAGGAGGAAAACATGCTTGCTTATACCTTATTTACTGTGTTAGGCGGACGGAGGCGAGTGGTGACATTGGCCATTGCCGTTAGCCGCTGTGATGCTGGTGGTTGCCGGGACTGGTGCCCTTGGTGGCAGCCCAGGCTCCTTGGTCCTGGGCCCGGACTGTGGCAGAGCCGCTGATGCTCTCCGCGTCTGTGACGCTCGCTTGCGTGATCATGGGCATGTGCTCTTGCAGCGGGCCCCTTCCTTCCGGTTGTATTTCTGAACCGGAAGACAGAAATCAGGTCCAACAAAATGCTTCCGGCACCTCCAGGCAGTTCAGCTGGCCACTGCTCAGCCCAACCCTTCACGGCTTACCGAGCTCCTCGGACTGCTGGCTTCCCCCGGAAAAGTTTAAGGGCTATGTGGTGATGTCTCCTTTGTGTCCCTGCAGACAGAAATTGGAATGTAAGGAGGCTGAAGTTGGTTAGGGTCCTGGCAGGAAGTGGGGTTTCCGGCTGCTCTGGAGGGGCCCGAGGACTGCGCTCCCAACCTCGGACTCCACTCGCCCTCTACTTGCTGATGCTTCCCGTGTTGGAAACCAGAGAGAGGGCGAGAGGGTGAGGCCCTGTGTGGACTGGAGCTCCGCCTTCCAGGGCCGGCCCAGGGGACCGAGGCATCCAGCCTGCGCTGTGCTCATTCCACGGCTATCCTGGCTCCCCAGGTGAAATCTCCCAGGGACAGGTCAGATCTGTAAGAGGGTCCAGGCCAGAGCCAGTGTGGAAACAGGGGGACGGGGCTGGCCCGCGGGTGCAGCTCTGCTGGCTTGGGAGTGTTAGTCCAGGGGGTGAATCGTCGCCCAGGCTATCGTACAGAGCTGTGATGCGCATGCGCACTGAGGGTGACGCGTGGAAGACCTCGCCTCCTGTGTGCAGTTCTGGTGCTTCCTGATCTAGACCAGTCTTGCTTACCCATTTTAAGGATGCGGATCATGTAGCCTAGACACAAGGTGGCACGGGCCCAGGCCGATCTGAGGTGCTGTTCTAATCAAAAGCAAAACAGAACAAAGACAGAAACAAAGCAAACAAACACAAAAGAGCAGCCAAGGCCGAAGTCTGAGGGGTGCTCACTTGTGGCCCCCGCAGGGACCTCCCAGTTGAACTCTAGTCCATTTCCTCAATCTCCTCAGGAAGGAGCTACAGCAAGCCAGTGGGAGCCCTTTTACTGCCAGCTTTTCCAGCATGTCAGGTGGTCAGGATCCAGCCACCGCCCAGAGGCCTGTCAGGCAAAGCCTCATTTCTCTCTCCTTCAGTGGGGAGAGAAAATAGCAGTGAGTTGTGAGACTTCCACAAGCAGTATCTGGCCCTTCATGGGAACATGAGACCTGGCTTCTGAGGGCCAGTTTATTTTATTTTATTTCTTTTCTTTGGTTTTGTTTTGCTTTGTGAAGATTGAATTCAGGACCTTGTGATTGCCAGGCAGGTGCTTATGCCACTGAGCTATATCCCCGGCCCTTGAGGGCCACTTTAGACCACTAAGAACAGTGGCCATGGAGCTAGGGTGTCTGCTTTCTCTTAAGACCAGATAATGGGGTTTCTTAGCCTCTCCTGCAGGGCACAGACCAGGCTCTACAGAGAAGCTGGGGGAGCAGGCGGGATGGCCCGTGGCTCTTGACGTGGAGGGGATGTCGCCACTCTCTCTCTGCTCCAGAGTGT
Organism: Myocastor coypus; assembly: GCA_004027025.1. NCBI lineage: Eukaryota > Metazoa > Chordata > Mammalia > Rodentia > Myocastoridae > Myocastor > Myocastor coypus. The sequence goes on along the minus strand of PVJA010007923.1, from coordinate 64,663 downwards.
GGGGGCAGGCTGAAGGCCGAAGTGCAGACCAAGGAACTCTATTCCCACGCCCAGTTTGGGGACAACAACTACCTGGCTCAGGCCCACTGCGAGTGGGTTATCGTGGCGGAGGATGGCTACGGCGTGGAGTTGATATTCCAGGCATTTGAAGTGGAGGAGGAGGCTGACTGCGGCTATGACTACCTGGAGGCCTTTGACGGCTACGACAGCTCAGCTCCGAAGCTTGGCCGCTTCTGCGGCTCTGGGGTGAGTCCCGGGGATGCTGGGGCTGGGGCTGGGGGCAAACACAGGGAATGTAGCTTGGAGTGCAGTCTCACCACAGCTAGCCGGAGTCTGGCTGCTCCTACCATGGGCTAACAGCTTCCAGGGCCTCGTGGGGAATGGGAATCCTGGGAGAGAGGCCTGACAGGAGCCCGGGACGGCCGTGAGGGCTCTGGCCTGCAGTCAGTCAGCGGGGAACCTTTTGCCTTTTAGGGTTTTGCTCCTGTTTTTACAAAGGGGCATCTCCCTCATTTTATTTTGCCTCTGGTTTTGAAAATCATTTAACTAGTTTTTTTTTTTTTTTAATATTCCCTCGATTTAAAATTCTCAAAAAAAGATTCTCTTTCCAAGTCAAACCAGATGCTTATGAAAATTACACATCATTATTGTCCTGCAAACACAATATTTACGCTAATCGTCATGTCACTTTGTTCCCGTTCAGCCTCTTTCCTGGCCACCAAGCCAGGATCAGGGCAGGCCTGTTTTTTTCATTATTTTCCTTGTACCTGATTCACAGTCTGGTGTAGTGTCCAGTGGATGTAATTGGACAAGTGAGTACACTATCCTGGTCCCTCTGTGGTCGTATTCTGTGACGCTGGCCACACTGGACCCCAGGACCAATTACTTGAGTCTCTTTGCCATTGGCTGGGCTTAGGCTGAGTCATTTCTGAATCCCCAGTGCTCTTCATGCTAGATAGAAGCTTGACCTGATATTTATGTCCTATCTATGTCTGCATACTTACAGTGGCTTATATCTATATATAAATAATTTTCTTCCACCTCCCACACCCACACAGAGGCTTTGAATAAGGTCTCTCAGACCGTGTGGCCTGTGCAGAGGAGCTCCTTGGAGGGCCAAGCAGGGCACTAGGTAGGAAGCCCTGCGGGGCTCCCCAGGCTTAGGCAGGCAGCAGCCTGGGGACCTGGCTCCGAGTCGCAGATCCTCTGGCAGAACCTGCCTCACACGGGCAGTAGTTCCATCCCAGACTTGGTCCCTGGGTGGGGTGTTGGCCTGAAGAACAGTCCTTGCTTTAGGTCTCCGAGGAGATGAGTTACACTGGTGAAATTCCGGAGGATTGGAGGATCCTGGGTACGTAGTAGCTCAGTGAGAACGACCTGAGCTCAGGTCCTGCCACCCTAGGTGAAGTCGAGTCTTAGTTTCTTCGTGTGCAAAGTGAAGACAGCACCTACCTTGAGGGTTCTTGGAAAGGTCACAGGAGATGAGATTGAGACCCAGAGGTGCTCAGCACAGGGCCTGGCTCACCTGTGCTCTTCAGAAGAGGTAGACACTGTTCGAGTGATGCAGCTTGGATCAGTTTTGGAAAATCAAGACCCAGGGGTGGGGATTTCTGGAGCAGATTTATATGTTTTCCCTTTGAAAAGGAGCTTGTTCAGATGCTCCTGAGAGTCTTGGCACCGGGATCTCCACATGGCAGTACTGGCCACTGGCTGCCATCCCAGCCCCTGCGTACGCTCCTTTCCATCCTCGTTTCAGCTGCGGTCACAACTAACTGACCGAAAGTTCCTTTCTCCTGTCCTCAGCCACTGGAAGAAATCTACTCGGCAGGGGACTCCCTGATGATCCGGTTCCACACCGATGACACGATTAACAAGAAGGGTTTTCACGCTCGCTACACCAGCACCAAGTTCCAGGACGCTCTGCACATGAAGAAATAATGCCAAGGTCCTTGACAGACAGGAACGGAGAATGTTTTTTTTTACAAAAGCACCTTGAGAATCAGCCCTAGAACAAGCGCATAGCGTTCTTCGGAAGCAACACCTCGAAATCCAGCCTGGAAGGCCTGTGTGTGTGGATGAGAGGACGTGTGCGGCCAGCAAGCAGGAGCGCGCTGCTCTTTCGGTTCCAGCTGTGTCATTGTGGGCTTCTAAAGAAGATGAAGGTTTCCAGCTGCTGACTACTCGAGCTATGCTTTTTCTACCCATCGCTGCCCGTTGCTCTTGTGGGCCCAAAGGCCAGCTCTGGGGCTGGGCATTTCTTTATTCTGAATGTGCTTCCATAGGTGCCAGGCGATGTGACCACGTGCTGGACACAGATGGCCTTCTGTGGACACAGGGCGGTGGGGAGAAAAGCCTGGTGGTGACCGGTGCGTGACAGCTTTGTCTGGAAACTTCTGCTTCCTCTCTGCCCGGTTGTATTAACCGAAAAACCCGAGAAACATGGATGTTGGGATGGCAAGGCACCGTCGTAAGCAGCACACAGAGGCACCACTGACGCAAGAATCATTGTCGTGGACGTGGAAGGCCCTATGGCTTTCCTCTGCAGCACTTGTGCCCTTGTCCCCTTCATGGTCCCTTCTCTTAATTGCATTAAGGAGCTAAGGCGTCCATGTGAGTTCCAGCAGGATACTTGCTGGTGAGAAACCTGAGTTCACTGAGGAGAGAACATCCTGCTTCATCCTGATGTTCTTTGGCTTGCTGACTCCAAGAAGATGCCGCCGTGCGCGCGGCTTCCAGGCTCTGAGGCACCTTGGTGAGGCATGGGGCCTCCGGAGAGCCCCTACACACGGTGTCGGCAAACGTGCAAAGGCCTCTCACGAGGGGCCGGTCAGGTCCGATGTGGGGTGAACATTTTAATTCTAAGTTATGTAAGAATCCTCACCTCGTGGAAAAAGTCAACCCTTAACAAACCTCTTGGAATCCAACAGGTTTAAGCAGAACATGGGTAACTTTGCTTGGATTAACTGTCCTCGGTCACCAACTTGGAATCAGGATTCTCAACGCTTGGCATTTGTTCTCTGGGTGCACAGAGGATGATGTTTACATAATTTTAGTACCTCAAGGTCTAATAGAAATGGTGAGGTCGTTTTGAATGGCATTTCATTAAGGCATCTGTGGGCATTATGAGCTAAAAGCTGTGGTATGTTAGCTTTAAAGAATATTTATGTTGGAATGATTTTAAAATGATGTTTACATAACTGCTCAGTCCTGTTTCGTTGGTGTTGAACAGGGCAGCACATGAAAGTATTTCCAATTAAAGCCAAGATAAATTCCAAGCGCCAAAATTTCTTTGAGATAGGTCATTGTTTTAAACAAAATATTTGTAAATGGTTAAAGTTTGTATTTTTTAAAGATCAGAATATGCCACCAGAAGATCATGGTGTAATGAAAATGATTGCTGGGACTAAAAACTAGAATGGTACAAAGAAGAGTGAAAGGAATGCGTGGGGCTATTTCTCCTTAAAACAACAACAACAAAAAAGTATTATTAATAATATATGTCTCTATATATGTATGTATATAAAAACAAACGAAGACAACGCAAAGCTGTCGGAGCCTTAGTCAATGCCATGTGACACACGCTGACCACTGGCTGTGGCTGTGTCATGAAGTCCTCTGGTCCTGACCCTGAATTTTATTCTTTTTTTTTTTTTAGAATTTTATTTTATTTTTATTTATTTATTTATTTTTCCTTGTTTCAGAACTTTTGTTTATTTATTTATTTTCATGGCTGGCTCAGCCTGCCCTGAGGGCAGGGCTGGCGCAGCATGTGGTGCTGGGGATCGAACCGCAGTCCCTGCAGTCACCCCCTAAGCAGACGCTTTAGACCACTGAGCCATCCTGCTGGGCCCCCTGCATTTTATTTTTTCCCCCCAAACTCTCTTCTAGCCTTTCTTCGCCCTGGGCTAAGATTCAAATTTTATTCTCATATCTTAATAGATGACAGATCCTGCCAGGGCAAAATATTTTCATGATAAGCGGTTCAGACCTCTGCCTGTGTCACTGAATTCTGTTTCTCTAGGCTTTGTATTTCGGGGAGTTGTATTTTGTTGTACGTTGTAAAAGTGAAATAAAAGTCAGGATACATAAGGTGGCTATGGAGGTTGGTCCCCCAAGGAGATGAAGAGTCTGTGTACGTAACCGTTAGAAGCAGAAGTAAGATTAGCAAATCTTGGAGAAAAGGGAGGCGGAGAGAAGCAGGCCTGGCATCTGTCACCCCGTGCGCACAGTTTCTCTTTGCTCTTTAGTCTGATCAGTTTCAGGAGCACAGAGCTCTGCCAGTTGTCTCCACGTGGCTATGCGCACCAATGGGCCCCTTATGGAAACATTTAATCCTGTGCGAGCTGTATTCCTAGAAGATAAGCTCTGATCCATCAAGGGCTGGCCAGGCCTCTGTGCTGAAGCCAGAATACGGGGGGCTCTGGGCACCCCGCAGGTCCTGCAAAGGCCACAGGTCGGCCTCGCAGGACAGAGCCTGCTCAGCAGAAAGACCAAGCCCCTGCCCTGGCTCTTCCTGTGGCCCAGTGACCTGTCTGCACACATCCCCGGAGGGAGATGGAGGAGCTAGAGGACCGTCCTCTAGCTTGCTCGGTCCTCTACGTCTCAGGCCACAGAGATGTCACAGATCTCTCAGACTGGCAGATTATCATGGAGTAAATGCCGTGATGAAGGATTCAGGGTTTGGGTGTGCGGCCTGGTCTCATTCTGGTGTATCTGTGCTATCTGTGACTTCCAGGAACAAGTGACTCACTCCAGACAGTTGTGATGGTGTTGGCAACTGGAAGCCCCCGAGGGAGTCAGGGCCAAGGGTTTCCAGGGTCCACGCACCTGCATATTTCAAGTGACTCATGAGGACAGTGGCTGCTCATTCGCTTCATTGGGAGATGCCCCTGACCCATTCGGTCAGCCAGGGGAGGCGGGGATGGGACTCAGGACCTTCTTGTCTTTAGAATCCCCAGTGCAGTCCAGATGAAAACCCACCTGAGCCAGTGATCCGGGCCCTTGCACGCTGCAGCTAGGGTGCTTGTTGGGGTGGCCAGCACCCTCCCTCCCCCGGCAGTCAGATAGCTACTCTGGCCTGTTCCTAGGCTGTCCCTCAGTAGCGACCAATGCATTCAAACGCTGTCTGGAAGCAGTTCTTCTTGTGACCCAAACTCTGCTGGGATTCTTAATCAGCCCTCCTCGCTGCTCTGCCTCCGCTACCAGGCCTTGATGCTGTGAGTCCCTGCTCTCTGTCCTGGTGCTCTGCCCTGCCCACTGGTCCCTGGGTTCTTGTGGCTTTAAGCCCATCCCCAGCCCTGATCCCCTCCAGCCAGTCACCTGGGTAGTTCACAGTCTGTTCAGGCTGCAAGCAGCCAACACAGTGCTCTGGGTCCCCAGACCCGAAGCAATTTTCCCAGTGTCGCCTCCCTCAGCAAAGGTCACCTGCTCTGCAGTTGGCCGGGCCCCAGCCCAGGAGCGCTCTTCAGGCTGTTCGCTTCCTCTCCCCGCCTCCCTTTCCCGCCACATTTATTTTCCCATCATCAGTGCCGCTGCCCCAACTTCCAGAGTAGGTCGCAGTCCCATTCACACCAGCACGGCCGCCGCCCTTGTCCCCTGCGATCTGCACTCCCGGAAGAGCCAGGCATGGTTGGCGCCGTCAGCGAGCTTGTCCCCCTTCCCTCACATAAAGCCTTTGGGAGATTTCGCATTGCTCCAAAGGTGACAAATCTCGCGGTGCCAGCCACGCCCATGGCAGTCAGGCTCAGAAGCACTCCTCTGCCCTCACCCTGTCCTTGGGTCCCTGCCTGGCTTTGGTCAGGTTGCCCGGAAGCACCAGCCCTCTTCCTGCCACAAACTCGCGGGACTCTGCGTATGCTATGCCTTCTGGCCTGGGACCCTCTTCCGCCACCTTCCCACACCCACCCTCTTTTCATGCTTTGAGGGCATCTTTAGTGTCATCTCCTGGAGTCACCTAAAGGCAGAATGACCTCTCTGGTGACTTCAATAACTTTCTCTTTGCTCCTGCCCTGTCGTTTGCTATTGAAATGACTGAATTACTGGCTATCGTTGTGTTATTTTGTTGGCAGCTCGCTTGCTGCCTTGTGGCAGTCTCGGGACAGAAGCAATAAGCTATACGCGCTGACCTGTGCTGGTCTCCGCAGCTCTGCGGAGCTCCCGCTTGAAATGTGAGGAGAGACAGTGGGAAGGACGAGCTCGCTGCCAGGCCTCTCGCGGACTGCTGAGGGTGTTGTCCGCTGCCAGCTACGCCCTGCCTCCTGCCCATCCTCCGGGCACCCTCCGCACTGGTGCTGGTGGCACGTTGACACCACTGTGGCCGGTAGCGTGGTTAACGCTGGTGCCTGTCGCCCGCTTTTCTAGAGTCTCTAGGCACAGGCGCTCCCCTTGGGGCAGCTGTGGCTGCTCAAGCCAAAAGGACAGAAAACAAAGCCAAAGAGGAGGCTGTGGGCTCGGGCTGTGCGCAGTGGCCACAGCGGAGGAGCCTACATGTCCCCAGGCATGGGCCGAGGGCTTGGCTACTCCCCTGACCATACATGGCGTGGCCGGGGCTCTCCGGGAGCCACCTCTTGCCCTGCCTCTCCAGCTAGCCCAGCTGGATGTTCCTATGAATGGGAGCCACACGAAAACACCACCGGCAAGAAAGCAGCGTACAGAAGGCAGCGGCCGGAGGAGGCTCCCGGGAGGCTGGCGGAGATGGTGAGTGCGTGCTCCACTTGTCTACTAACCTTCCCCGGTCTCTACGCGAGCCAGTCCTAGGCTCTCAGATCTTAAGCCTCTTCGTGCAATCGTAGGAAACTCTACCCAACACAGATTTCTGATCACTTTCCCGTGTGAAAAACAGTGGTCATTTTTTAAAATCCCCCTTTAATATTTGCTGGTCTCACCTTTTATTCTGATGCAAAGACTGTATCTTTAGCCTTGTCTATACAAAAGTACAGAGCAGATGCTTGGGCTACATCCACTTCCTGGAGGGAAGCCAGGGGTCTGATCAGTGGGTTTATCTTTCCTGTTTCCTTGGTCTGCTGCCTGCCACGTAATCAGCAATGTGGATGCTCACATGTGGCATTAGAAACTCTCCGCCTTTCTTATTGACTTAGGTTGTATATTTGGTCAAGGCGTACTCAAATGATATTTGCTAAGTTAGGGAAAACAGAAGAGGCTTCTACTCTTGCTTCATTAAAAGAATATAAAAATAGCCTCATTTTCTCTCAGTGGCTGAATGGCGAGGGAGACTGGTACTCCGAAGCCTGGGTGGGCCCTGGGGACATTATTCTCAGGGAAATAAGGCAGACACAGAAAAAGAACTCAGCATGATCTCACTTAGGCGTGGAATTTAGGAACAAGGAGGGTTATTCAAAGGAGTTGACCAGGCTTTGGAGGATCTGTGTTCTAACCTGCTCTCTGCCACTTATAAGCTGGTGCCCTGCAGAAACCTAGCTTGTCCTACAGCTATGGCATAGGAATACTGATTTTCCCTTCATAGGGAGGGAGGTTACGAGAACAGCGCCTGATACCTGCATACCCTCGCTAACAACAACTCAGTTGCCTGTCCATCCCCACTTCTCCTCTCCAAGAGCAAACTCATAAGAGCCACTGAGCCATGGTGATTCTCCAGGGGCCTTTAGACCCACTCTGGAGGTGACACGCACCAGTGAGGCTAGCACTGAGCCCAGAGTGGGCAGCATCCAGCTCTGGTACCTTGAATGCTGCTAGCTCATGCTTGTAATCTCTTACAATAAAGCCTTCAAAGTGGCTTCTCCTTCCCAGCTCTGTGCTGTCCAGCCCCCCGGAGACCAGGACCCCATGTGACCCTGCACCAACCCTAGCATTTGGTAGGTCTGGGAGCTACCATAGACATCATGCCCCTTGGGTTCCCTGAGTGGAGCAGGTGAGTCAAGTTCATAGGCCTCCCGGGGAGCATTCAGCCTAGGAGAATAGATGTGTCCTGAGGAAGCGGCGGACACCCCGGAATGTAAGCGGTTTGTCTACACTCCCATGGTAGTGGTAGAGGCTGGACTCAGCCAGATGTCGTGGCTCCATGCCCAGGGTTGCCTCAGACACCATGCCATGTCTCTCAAGGCCACTCTGTCATGTTTTTCTCTCCATGAGAGCCCTGCACTGTGTCTCTATAAAATAGGAATGCCTTTCTGAAGTTGGCCGAGGTCGTCGTCATCCCAATGTTGATAAACAGTGCATGCAATGGGCCACTTGTCGCTGCCTTCCCTCTCCACTGTCCACCCAAAGGCAGCTTTGTGCTGACCCTGCTGATGTCAGTGCCCAGGACCCGCTGATGAGCTGAGCTCTGCACAGCTGCACACAGCGCGTCCACCACCAACGGACCCCACTGCACCTGTTGGCTCCATGATGTCAGCATGAGGGGCGGCGAGAGGACCCGGACTGAGACCCCCAGGGCCCTCCTGCTCTACTGTTGCTCTAACAAGAGGTGCTGGGCCTCTAATCCCGCAGAAACTACAGGAGTTGCTTGGAAGCCTTGGGTGGTGGAAAGAGGCTGTCACCAGGAGCCCCTGGTCCTCGTGACTGCTAGCTACTTGAGTGGACTTGCACAACTTGTTGCCATTCTTGACGGCTTTTTGTAGAGTGAAGGTACTCTGTTGCTAAGAGACAGAAGTGGGCTGGATTACCTTGGAAGTATAAGGCTGGGTGGTGCCACCTTAAGTGAAGAAGGTAATCTTTGCGGGAAGCACACACACATTATAGGCACTTAAAACACTCTTGGTCCATGGAGAATGGTTTCACCCAACAAAGTTCTGCCTTACCAGCAAGTTCATTTTGTGCGTACTGGGACTGCTGCTCTCCACCGCCTCTCTGCGTCACATAACCGAGTTCATTTGGCCTGCTTCCAGAGGGAAGCGCTAAACCATTCTCAGTTGTCCCTGAAGTAATTTCTGGTAAGTCCCAAGTCTCAGTTTTCTCCTCTTAAATGAGGCTTTGAGGTGCGAAATGACTTTTGAGACACGTGGGATCTGACACGTGCTTCTATAGGATTCTCGCCTTCCACAATAGTCCTGTTATTGGTTACCACTCAGGGTTAGAATGTAGGAAGCTGGTGTTCCCAGCAAGACAGAAGTTAGCCTTGGAGAAGACTGGGTCATGCAGGGCTCGGGATTGCCTGTGCTGCTGCCGTGGGTGGGGGCTGGGCTGAAGCAGGGAGCACTCCTGCGAGGGGTGCCCGATCCTCAGAGCTGAGAGTCCAGCCCCGGGGCACCAGGACCAGAAGGCGCCACCACCAGCTGCCCCAGAGCCTTGCTGCCCATTGCTCTCAGCACGGCAGGGCAGGGACTTGGCGGAAGGAAGCACTGGTGAGCACAATTTGGGGCCACAGGGTGGGGACAAGGAACAAAAAGGAGCCACCTGTGGGCCCAGAGAAAGAGGCACCTGGGCAGCCTACCTGAGTCTGCACGCAGGGGCAAGGGAGGTGTGGCGCTAGCGAGGGGAGGGTGGGTGGAGATGGCTACTTCTGCCCTGTCTCTCTCTTTTTTTCTTCTTCTTCTCCTTCTCCTCCTCTTCTTCCTCCCTCCTCCTTCTCCTCTTCTTCCTCCCTCCTCCTCCTCCTCTTCTTCCTCCCTCCTCCTCCCCTCCTTCTTGTGGAAGAGGGTTCGGACTCGCAACCTTGCACCTGCCAGGCTGGCACTTGTGCCATGGAGCTATCTCCCCAGCCCCTTGCCCTCCCTTTCTGACCAGTTCAGGCCCATTGCTTTGGACTGGGGAACAAACAGAAATCTGGTCTTTCCTGGGGTAGTATTCAGGGTCAGGTGTTAGACCGAGCCTCTTCGGGGCTTGCTCTCTACGCTGAGCAGAAAGCACTGCATACATAGACTCACCCAGGTCTCAGCTGGGGAGGGTGGGGGCTGTTTCTCTATTGCCCTTGTGGCTTGGGGCCCCTTAGTCCAGGGCCTCACTGGTCCCCTAATCCAGCCTGGATTGGAGATCTGGAAGAGAAAACACAGTACTGACTTGTGGCTGACAAGATGCTTGTGATGACCCGGGCTTCTCTCCCCCCTCCCCTCACCCGCCCTCCCCCTTCTTCCCTGCCTCCTCTCATCCTGCAGCCAAGCCTGGGAACAGAGACTGGGCTGGCAGATGCCATCTATGGGCTCCATCCATTTTTTGTGTGGTTCCCCAGGGTGGCGAGTTTAGGGGAGGAGTCAGGACCTCCAGCAACCATTCCTGGGAGCTTTAACTTTTCTTTCTGTCTTGCAGGGTTTTTCGTTAAACTTCACACTGCCAGCCAACACGGTGAGTACAGCGGTGTCCCCGCAGGGCGGGCAGCCGAGGTCCAGGCAGGATTTACACGGGAATTCCAAAACTTTGTCCCACAACCCTGGTGCACCAGCGGTGATCAAAAAACTATGGTGAGTGTTTGAGTTTAAAAATACCTTATTACAGTAGAAGAACACATTGCCAGAGTTATGGGCCAAGTGTGTCTGAAGCAAGCGAGAGCATTTTGAGAGGTTTAATGGCAATGTATCTTTTACTGTAGTAACATTTTTAAATTTAAACATTCACTGCATTCTTCTCGTTATTCAGTGATACCTGACAAAAGCAAAGACCAGCGCTTGAGGGATGCCGAGAGCAATTTTTCAGTTATAAAATTTATAAATGTACATTTTGAAAAAATAGAAAAAATATAACCCCCCTAAATTCCCTCTAGAAGAAAACATTGATGCAACCCTTCTCATCCTATTTGGCAGTGTATGTAACACTTGACTTCTGTTTTCTTCATATTATTGGATTCTTATTTTACATGTAATTTAATATCTTAAATATTTTATTTATTTATTTATTTATCTATTTATTTTTGCGGTACTGAGGGTTGAACTCAGGACCCTGTACCTGCCAGGCAAGCGCTGATTCCACTGAGCTATCACCCCAACCCTACTTAAATATTTTTAATCAGTCTTTATAGCCATGACTGAAGATAGTCATGTACTATTTATTGAAATGAATTATTTCTTTAACTTATTGATTATTATTAGCAATAATTTTGTAATAAACATCATTCCAGATAAACCTTGTCTATAGTTAAGATTATTTCCTTCCAGCCTATTTGGGCAGGGGGATGGTTGGGTCGGCCTTAGGTGGATGTCCTAAGGCTCTTCATTGTGATACTTAGTTCCAAATCCAAGCAGAATTTTGTTGTCATGGGCACACAGCTTCAACCCACGGCGGCACCTCCAGCTTCCGTTCCTATGTTTGCATAGTTCACAGTAAAATCCACAGTTCTTTTCTGATCACGAATGGGCCCAGATTTGTAGCTATTTGGCCAGTCCAAATGCTTCTGGTAAGTTCTACAGTAATTCAGAAAGAGGACCTCGAGGGCTGGGGATGTAGCTCAGTGGCACAGCTTCTGTGGCAAGTGCAAAGTCCCGAGTTCAATTCCTGGTACCCCCATGCCCCCACAAAAAAGAGGACCTTGAAGCTAGTTCTCATTTTTACTTTACATGGGGGCAGAGGGCCAGAGAGTGGCAGGAAGTTAGACCTTTATAACTTACAGCTGAAATTCTGGTGCCTCGCTGTCCTGAATTCTGTGTCCTAGCTTGTGTGGCTCCACCCTCCCTGCCCCTCCCCTGGCTTCTGAGCCTTCCTGCCCTGGCCTGCCTGCCTGCCTGCCTGCTGCAGGCCCTCCCTGATGTCACAGACATATTCCCCAGCCCTCTCCTTGTTTGCCAAAATTTTTCTTTTACTTGGAACTTACGCCAGGCTACTGGGACCCTGGAGCTGTGTGGAATCGCTGGCTCTGGCATATGCTGGGCTGGCCCATCAGGTCCAGCTGACACAGAGAAGCCGTTGTTTGGGGCAGCAAGGGTGATGGTGTGGGAGGAAGGCTCTGATGGTCCCAGCTGCCACCTTGCAACGTCATCTTGGTTCGCAGCTCTTTTCCCTGAGAACTGTCTCCTCCCCACCTTGCAGCAGTGCGGGACCAACCCCCCTAGCTGACCTAAGACCATCTGCTTTAGTGCAGAACAGCCTGCCTACTCGCTAGGCTCTCTGGAAAACCAGCGTCATCCTGCCCGTTTGGAAGAGGGCTGCCGGAGTAGACTAGGCCCTCCCTGCTGGGCCACACTGAATCCTCCAGTGGGAAAACCTGGGGACGGCAGGGCTGTTGGCCTTGGAGCAAGGACAGCAGTGTGGGTAGGAGCGCGGACCCACAGCAGGGCCCAAGTCTCCTGCCTTGAGCTGCCCGGCCTCACCGGGCCCCTTGACGTCTCCGTGCCTCGCTTTTCTCATCTGTAAATAGGACCCAGAGCCCTGCTTCACGGATTGTTTTTTTTTTTTTTTTTAAAACTTGAAAAGAATTTTTTATTAGCATGTGTTCGCAGTACCTAGTGATTACAGTCATCGTGGGGAGATGTACGTGACATATTTTAATTCTTTTAGCTTCTTCTTCCTTCGCTGGGAATAAATGAGTCAATAAGGGAAGTGTTTGTACATCTTGGTACCTATCAGATGCTCATAAGCCTTAGGTGGTGTTATTAGGAGTACTCATGACAGCAGAAAATGTGATATATATTACATATATATGATATATATATATATAGCTATCTATCTGCATATATATATATATATATATATATATATATATATATATTCAATATGCAGTACGCAAAGAAGGTGGGCAGGGACAGAAAGCCATGCCCTTAGGGGAGAGGCAGAGGGAAGGGGCCTCATCCTGACCGTCCCTACCAGCTCCCATGCCTGCTTCTGGCCCCACCTGGGGACCCTGTTTCCCACCTCTTCCTGGGCTCCACAACAGCCTTTGTATCCCACGCGTTACCTTTGACCTCAATTAGTTTTCTTTGTGCTTGCTTTGTTTTTACTAAAGCCAGTCTGAGGACATCTCTGTGAATGAGAAGGAAGACATTTTACCTTAAATGATGGTTGACTCTTTGCACCACGCTTGAAAGTAAGACCCCAAGACGAGTGCATGGGCAAAGCAACATGGGGGTGGTAGCGAGGGCATTACATTTAGGTGAAATGTGACCATTTGACCACCAAGGGCCGGTGCCTGGCGTCTTAGTTACCTTTGTCACTGCTGAGGCAAAAATGCTGGACCTCCAACGTCAGGGAGGAGTTGGTGCTGCGAGTTGGCTCGCAGTTGGAGGTTTCGGTCCATCGTCAGCTGGCGCCAAGGCAGGGTGGCCTGGCAGGGGCGGACAGTGCGTGGCGGCAAGAAGGGAGCCCCAGCCGCAGGGAGGGACCTTCATGGCACCTTTCTGCCCCTTTTGTACTCTACGTAGGCTACCAGGGTTAGGGCAGTGGTAAAGCAATCAGTGGACTGGGTGAGTGGCCACACACCCTTAGTCCCAGCATCACACACGCTGGGTCCACCCGCCCCCGAGAAAGCCCCACTGAGGACTGCACCACATTCCGGAGGGACATCCAGGCACAGACCCTTGCACCTGGCTGTCAAATCCCTCTCCTTGGGCGCGGCACGCAACCACTCAAGTGCAGGTTAGCGTGGTGGCTATCTGTGGGAAACTCGCACAAGGGCCACGACTTCTTTGCGGTCTGTTTTGCTTTGTTGTTTCTTTTTGTAGTGGTAAACTAGAGATCATAATGATTAAAAGGCTCCAGGACTGAGAGGGGTGCCTAAGGAGGGCTGGCCAGAGCTTCGCAAAGTTTTAAGGGATCACAAAATCCCGTGCTTCTGGCACCCGCTTGACCCCTGCAATGACCCGAGAGGGCAGCTAGCGCTGTCCCGGGCGAGGTGAAGAAAGGAGGCAAGCCCAGCACCGTGCTTTTCTTCCCTCGTGCTAGGGGTAACACCCAGGGCCGTGTGGTGAGCTGCCTCCCCAGGTCCAGGATCTGTGCTCTGGATCCTGGAAGCCACCGCGGAGCGGAGCACAGTTTACACATCCATGCAGATGTCCTTAGAGCTCCTGATGAGGGCTTATTGATCAAGGGTGGCCTTAAATATTCCAGAAGTGGATGAACTCCAGGACCGCTGCTTAAGTGACGTGGACCAGGGGCGCATGATGGTTTCACTCGCTCTGCTCTTATTCCCAGCAGCGTAAGCGTGGCTGATTTACAACTTCTGTCATTGGCTTCGTTATATATTTGAAAACAAATAAGGTGTTCCTAAACAGCCATCTTCCGGTATATGTGTCTGTTTTCCCTGTAGCCAAAGTATTTTAGGAGGGGTATGGAGACAAGGGACAGTGTGAAAATTTTTTTTGAAAATGTTTACTTATGTATTTGTTTGGTACAGGGTGTTGTTATGAACACTTTTTCAATTGTAAAATGTGTTGTGGCAAATTCACAAGGTGAATAACAAAGGCCTTTTTTTAGTCATTTTTAGTTGCAGCCAGATTTCGCTTTTAATTCTTCCTGGAGGAAGCAACCGCACACATTTATGTTTGGAAGTTGTTACTAGTAGACCTGGGGAGTGAACTTCAGGTGTGAAGCTTAATCCTTGGTAGACGAGCTCGTAGCACGTGTAACGTATATCTCCTGTGGTTTCTCCACGCAGACTTCCTCTCCAGGGCTTACAGGTGGGAAGGAAGTGGTGAGTATCACTTCAATTACCAACTCTTGGCCTCGTCGTGTATAAATTGGGGGAAAGGAATGGCCTGCCCATCTCATACTTGGCTTTGAGTCTTACAGTTTTGTATGTGAACTCCAGAACCCAGAACTTGGCTCGATAATTATTATTATCGCTAGCTAGGCTCAAAACCGAGGGGAAACACAGAAGCCACAGGTGAATTTCACAAAGGACTGAGTAGGAGAGAGAACTCAGGCACAAAAGAACAGAGAGCTTTTATTTGTAACCGTGATAATGAAGAGTACACAGAAGCTATCTGCAATGTGAGGCTGTAAGATAGTAGCTGCGCAGAGACGAAGGGCCTTCCGAAGGCCGGGGAGGGTTCGGTTTGCTGACCTGAGTGTGGGTGTAAGGATGTCTTCATGCGAAAAGCCCTCCACCTGTACAGCAACGGCCCTCAGGGTTCTATGGTTTTTCCATAAGGTCACATCCTCCAGGAGGAAGGGCTGTGCACTCTACACATGTTGCTCATCTGTAGGGATGCTGCAGATTGGCATCAACATTTCTAGAAAAATCTGCACATCTGAAGATTGACGTGGCTCAGACACGATTATGTTTATCCATATCCAAGCAGAGTGGGCATATAAAAAGTGGTTAGTGTATTTAGTGTAAATGACTTTTTAAAATCATATCAAAAGGGTGTAGAATATAAGGAAGTGTTTTGCTTTTTTACTGAACTGATAAACATGGCATCGAGTGATGCTGACTTTTCCCTTGGCTTTTCCTGTGTTCAGGAGATGGTTGTGCTTCTGCTCCCAGGAATGCTTCTTCAGACCAGCTGTCCACTTCTCTGCTAGATTACTACTCTTTCCAATTGTTTTCAGCTACTGGGACCACATCTGTGATCTCTGCCCTCCGAAGCCGAGGCAGGAAGATAGCAAGTTTGAGCCTAATCTGGATTGCTAGGCATTTTTGCAAGACCCTATATGTGACAGCTCTGGGTTCAATCTCCAGTATTACCAAAACCAAAAATAAACAAAAATATTTACCATGTAAATTAAGTCCTGGGACAGCAAGTCATTTGTCACATATGTTAAGTCTTTTCCCCATGGTATTTCATTGCTTTTGATTTGGTATGTGACGTGCATAGTCTATGTAGATTTCGGTTCTATTTTTAATATATTGAAAATGTCCTTGAGCACCGAGGAATCTGAACTTCTCTTGACTCTGTTTTTCTCTCTGTGCCAGGACTGCGGGCCCTCTGTTGGACTAGCGGCCGGCATTCCATCACTGGCGGCCACAGCTCTGCTGGTGGCCTTACTTTTCACTTTGGTTCACCGCAGAAGAAGAGGAAGGAGCAGTGAGCCTGCCGAGGTGCTGACCAGCTCTTTGGGTCTGGCTATTTAGCAGGCGTCAGTATTTCAGTGAACTGGCTTTTGAGCTAGAAGTGCAAGAATGGAGGGTTTTTGTCATTTCCTGAGGCTGAGGTGGTGGAAGTTCGGTTTTTAGACTTAATTCTGTTCTTTTCCAGAAAGAGCTGAAGGTCATGAGAGGACGTCCTTGGTGACAAGGACAGCGTGTGGGACGGCAACGGCAGGGGAGGGGATGTTTGTTGCCATGGCACACAGCTCTGTACAGTGCACGTATTTGCTAAGTTGAGGGGGACAAAGGAGCCCAAGGCTCCCAGGGGGCACAGAGGTGATGTTGGAAAACACAAGAGACAAAGAAGTACTGTGTGTGTGCGTCGTGGGGATACCTCCGGCCCACTGCTGCGGGCGGAGCGTGCGCAGTTTGCAAGAAGATTCACACATGCAACGGGGCGTCTTCTGGGGACGTGCTTGGAATTCAAGGACTGAGCACAGCAACAACCAGCAAAGTTCCATGGTTGTGAGCGAACTGTGTTAAGTAGACTCTGGGTTCTATTTTCACGGTCTACTTATAAATATCCATGGGTGCTTTCACCCTGGTGAGCACTCATGGGGAGACAGGAAACCTAGGTTTTAATCCTGGCTCTGTCACTTTTTAATGCATGTGATTGCAGACATCTGACTTGACATTTTGTATGCTTTCTCAGTTAAACTGAAGAACAGGTATCAGCCAGGAATGGCGACACTTACCTCATCACCCCAGCATGGGAGAGGCTCAGGCAGGAGGACTCCTGTGAGTTCAAGGCCAGCTCACCTACCTAGTGAGAGGTTTTATCTCAAAAAAGGAAAACCAAACAAATAAGCCAACAAAAACAGGTCTGAGAGCTCCTCTCCAGATACAAGGCCTTGGGCTTGATTATCAGCTTGCCTGGGGGGAAAAGTTCTATGTTCCCTGTTTGAGGAGACAAGCAGAATCATAAGCATGAGGTGAAATAAAGAGCAATAACTGTCTTAGTTACTTTGCATTGCTGGGATAAAATGTCCAACCTCACTCAGGTAAAGGAAACATTTATTTTAGCTCATCGTTTGGGGGAGTGGCAGTCTGTAGTCCGCTGATTCTGAGGCAGGGTGGTGAGGCAGGGAGGGAGAGTCAAGCACAAGCCTCCCCTTTCCTTCTGTTCCATCCAGACTACAAGTCTCCTGGTTGGTGCCACCCATACCAGGGCGTTCTTCCCACTATTCACAGCCGCAGCTGTGATAAACCGATCAGCGGACTAACCCATTTACGGCTCCCGACATCTAGCATCAGACCCCATGGCCCAGCTGCCTTCCCAGGAGCACAGGAAGCTTGGGAGGAGTATGTTGATATAAGCCATAACAGTAGCACCATGTAAAGATGCTTTGGCAAGCTATAGCTTCAACCTGGTAGGAAGGATGGTGAGTGATGGTGCTATATATACATAATTGCTTCTCAGTCTTCAGTGGATCTTAAAAATCACCTAGGAAGCCATAAATATGTCAACTACTGTTATGGTTTATGTCTAGTTGTCCCCCCAAAGCCTCATGAGTCAGGGGGCAGACACTTCTAGAGTTTGAAACTTGATCCATGATCCCTGGGATTATGGGTTTTAGTAATGATAGGATTATGGGTCTCAGTACTTCTGGGATTATGGGTGTAGCCTAAGGCAGAGAGCCTGAATGTAATATAAAGAGAGACAGAGAGATAGACTAGAGCTGTTGCTCTCTGCTGTCCTGTTTGGTTGGCTGCCTCTATCACCTTTTTGTTGCTGTTCTGCTGCCATGAACTGGATGCTCTCTGCCCTGTTCCACTCAGCCTTGGGCCAGCCGAATATGGACTGAAACCTCCACAAACTGTGAGCTAAATAAACCTTTCCTTCTTTCATTTTGAGTGTTGGGTATTTGCCCCAGCAATGAGTAAAAAGTACCCAAGACAACCACCAGAACCAGTTCAGTAAGAATTTCTGCGTGAAAGAGCTGTGGCACTTACGGTAATTCTTCAAATCAAAGATACAAATAATCTTCCGTTATTTACAGAGTTTATATTCCATTGCCATCCAATGGATGCTTGACAGTGTGAAGTAATATTTCTATTGTCGATAGAAAAATGATAACAAGGCATTATGGGAAATGTTTCATGACTATCGTTTGTGGCTTCTCAACTGCCATAGGGCAGGTAGGGTATAGAGCCTACACTGAACAAGGGGGCCGTTTACTTGGGGGCAGGATGGGCCAAGATTCCATCATGCTCTTCCAAATCAGAATGTATTAATTGTTCATGTGTGAAATTTCTGTCAACATGCGAAGACCCAGTTGCTGCTGGTTAATTAAAGCTGGGCGAAGCAAAGCTTTGGATCAAGGGGATTGCGATAATTTTATATATGCTTACAAGAAAGAAATAGTCCATCGCATCCAGCCATCGACTCGCTCTTGTCCATTTCTAGTCCCTTCTGCTTCTCCACAGCACCGACTCTGGATTAGTTCTGAGTGACCCCTAATGATGTTCCCTGTGTTTGCTTCGGGGGTGGGGGTGGTTATCTGTTTGTATCCATATTTTTTCCATATTTCGGTTTTAAAGCTGTCTTATGATCCTAGTGTGTATGTAGTAGGCTCAAGAACTGCTGGTTTACATCACATTCCTGGCCGAATGCTGTCACACCCCCAGCCCCAAAATCATTTTTTTTTTTATTTTTATTTTTAGGAAATCGAGGGACCATGTGAAATTTCAGAGATCTACGACAATCCCAAGATAGCTGAGGTAAGTACTTTCCATCATAATCTCTACGTATGACTCAGAGGGGCTTTAATGCCTCTCATGCAGCATAGGATGTGGGCGCATGTGGACGGGGTGCAGTCAGGAAGACTGCAAGCTCAAAGGCGGTTCTCATGGCCAGACAGGAGTTCAGGGTTACTTAATGCTAGAACATCAATGTAGTGTGACTTATTTTACAGACAAATTAAAAAGGAAAAAAACTTCATGACCATCTCTAGGAGTGAAGAGAGTTCCACAAAGAACTTCTAGCAAACTAGAACATTTTTAGAGTAACAGCTTCTTAACTTGAAAGTTGGCAGTCTTTTTAAAAATATTACAACAAATGTCACCCATGAAGATAAAATATTGAAATCATGCTCATTAAGATCAGAAAGAAAGCAAAGATATTTCTTACTTCTATTTGGTGTTGTACATTAGATCCTTACTAATAGAGTAGGATAACAAAAAAGAGAATAAAACACAAGTGTAAAAAGGGAGATACACATCTGCCATTATTTGTAGAACATATGCTCATCTATGTGGAAAAGCCAAAATTTCTACAGGTAAATTATCAGAATTAACAAGATGTTTTAATAAATTTTCTAAATTTAAAAAAAGTACAAAAAGTAATGTAGCTTCTTAACATTAACATAAAATACCACTTTTCAGTAGTAACAAAAATGTATAGAATGCTAAAAAAAAAACTAACAAATCTGTCCTTTTATGAAAAAAAAAAAACCCTTAGTAAATAAGGATAAATTCATAGGCAATGCAGATTGTGTATCATGCTCCTAGACAGGAAGCCTTAGTGGTATGATGATGTCAAACGCCACAAATTGGCGGCTTATTTATTATCTATATAATAAAAGTAATTCCAGTATAAATCCTATTTTTTAAATGAAATTTTGTAAAGTTTTCCTAAAAATCTATATGGAATGAGGCCGAAAATGATATTATAAAGACAATGAACAGACAGAGCAAGCAGAAAACAATTGGGAAGATGAGTTTAATCCCCGGTTCCACAAAAAAAAAAAAAAAAAAAGAAAGAAAGAATCAGGAAGATAGTATATTAGTCAGCTTTGCATTATTATAGCAAAATATCCAAGGATAATAGTTTTATTTATTTATTTATTTTTAGAATTTATTTTATTTTTTTCTTATTTCAGAACTTTTTTTTTTTTAAATTTTATTTATTATTTTTATTCTTGTTTCAGAACCTTTGTTTGTTTATTCACTCATTTTTTATGGCCGGCTCAGCCCGCCCTGAGGGCAGGGCTGGCGCAGCATATGGTGTCAGGGATCAAACCGTGGTCCCTGCAGCCACCTAAGCTTTCCTAAGCAGGCGCTTTAGACCACTGAGCCATCCTGCCAGGCCCCAAGGATAACAGTTTAAAATAAGAAAGGTGTATTTCGGTTCCTAGCTTCAGAGGTTTCAATTTATGGTTAGCTGGTTTCAAGGCTGTGGCCCTGAGGTAAGCAAAGACGGGGAAAGTGTAGGGTAGAAATGCTTTCACTTTGTAGCACCTGGGAAACAGAGGAGGGAAGAAAAGAATTAGGGTAGGGATGTGGAGAAGATGCCTCCTGCAAGGCACAGCCTAGGGGCCTGTCCCCTCTCACAGGACCCTACCGCCTCAGAGTTTGTGCTGCTAACGCACTCATCAACAGACTGACTCACTTGATGAAGGATGAAGTTAGCGTCCTCAGGATCCGATCGCTTCTCCAAACCTCATGGCATAGCAATCAGGCCTTTAATACAAGAAGCCTGGAGGGAGACACTTTGGATTTGAACCATAACAGTAAATTTAAACTCAACTCTATTGGTGATCACACTAAATGTAAATGATCTAAATACTCCCTTTGAAAGGGATAGATACTCTGATTAGTTATGAAAGCTAGATCCAAATATGATGTCGACATAACCCCACTTTAAATATAAAGGCTCAAGTAGATTAAATGTTAAAGGTAGAGAAAGACATTCTATGATGATAAGCAGAAGAAAGTTGCATGACCTGTAAGCACCCCAAAGGCAGCCACAGCAGCAATTGTAAACCTCTCTTCACTTTGCTTTCTTTCTCTCAAATATCACTGTCCTTCCTTGTCTCATGTCCAGTGTCTTTAAAAACTTTTCTTTCAATTTTTCCCTGGGTTTTTGGCTGCTTCAAGCAGGGTGGTAAATCCAGTTGCATTACTCCAGTTTGGCCAGCAGCAGAAGTCTCTGGGAGTATTTTCAAAATATATGTTTGTTTTCTCAAGACTCCTAGGAGGTCACCTACACATATGAAGAACACAGCAGGAGCCCAAGGAGCCCACATATACGTGAAGACCATAGCGGGAAGCGAGGAGCCCCTGCCTGAAGCTCCCCACCCTCCTGAAGAAATAGAGAGAAGGAGGGGACTGTGGTGGCTTATCCCCACACTGAGCCTGGAATGATGCGCGTTAGTCAAGGAGCAGACTTGGAGCTGCACAGGGCTGAAGATCCAGGGATTTGTCCTTGCAGAGGAGAGATGCCAAGCTGCTTCTTAGCCAGCTCACATTTCGTGGGTAGCTATAGAACACTTCAGGGTTGACTTATCTCTTTAGGGACGGTTCTCGTAATGTTCCTTCCGGTGCTCAGATCTGTTATTTATAAACGGGAAATACCGTGTGAGCTTGTGGCACATCTGGATGGCGCCTCCCACTTGTGGCACATCTGGATGGCACCTCCCGCTCCGGTGGGAATCTGCTCTCGTGTCCGGGTAAAAGGGCTTGGTTTCTGAGCATCTCTCCTCATCTTTTTTCTTTACACCCCTGTCTCAGTTACTGTCCTCTCATTGCTGGGACAAATACCTGACACACAAAGTGAATGAAGGAAAAAGGCTTATTTAGCTCACAGTTACTGGAGGTTTCAGTCTGTACTCAGCTGGCTCCAAGGCAGACAGGCACATGGCAGCAGAACAACAACAAGTGCAACAGAGAGAGAGTCTGTCTCTGGGTCTCTGTTGTATTCCATTCAGGCTCTCTGCCTCAGGCCACCCCCATAATCCTAGCAGTACTCAGACCCATAATCCAATCTTTGGATTACCCACAATCCCAGTGGATCATGAGTTAATCTCAAACTCTAGAAGTCCCCAACCCATGACTGCATGAGGCTTTGGGGGACAACTAGACACAAATCATGACAACCCCTTTTCTCAGAAAAGCTGTCAGCACTAGGAATGCTGGCCAAGGTCAGCCCAGTTTAAGCTGGAATATAAAGGTTCAAGTAGATTACATGAAGTACATGCGGGAAAGGAATTTCTTATTTCTTCACTCTAATGCACTCCCGGCTGAGCTAAATTGGCTCTCTGTTCCTTATTTCTGAATATCTTAGAATAAGAAAAAGCATGCGCAGCCACACACTGCCTCACCGTGGGCAGCATAGGCCTGGGCTAAATCATGCAGCAGTGCAAGAAAATTAGACCTCTCACTGAGCTGCTGGGAGGCTTTTGGAGAACTCCCTGAACCTCACATGAGCCCATCACTCGCTTTATGTTGTAACTGGAAAGATTAATGGAAAGTATTTGCCACTTATTAAGTACCAAATGTCAGCTCTCTTTCCTACCCCCTTTCCTGCCTCTCCCTATGCTGCTTCTCTGAGAAAGCCAAAGAGCTGATCACCAGCCCCTGTTACCCATACTGCTAAGGTCACCCGGGAAATACTTGCACCAAACATTTCCATGGCTTGCAGTCCAGACTGCTGACACCTGGAGTTAGGTCTAGCTTGATATGGAAAGATAATTCTAGCAGCATGTCAAATTTTAAACCTAGATTTAGATGTGCCCTTGACGCTTGCTGTGAACCAGAGAAAGCCAGGTTTTTACAAGCGCTACATCCCAGGCGCAGAGACTCGAGGTGTGGCATGGACCCTTCAAGGTGCTGAGGGTGAGGAGATCCACATTTCCTATGAACACGACCTTTACTTACCGTGAGGCATTTTAAAAGGCTATGTGGGGGCCGGGCGGGATGGCTCAGTGGTCTAAAGCACCTCCTTGGGAAAGCTTGGGCGGCTTCAGGGACCGCGGTTCGATCCCCGGCACTACATGCTGTGCCAGCCCTGCCCTCGGGACGGGCTGAGCCGGCCATAAAAATGAGTGAATAAACAAATAAAGGTTCTGAAACAAGAAAAAAAAATAATCAATTAAAAAAAAATAAAATGTTATTTAAAAAAAAAAAAGGCTATGTGTATCTCATATGGCCGGTTGTCAAATTATCTTTGAACTGTGCGGCTTAAGTGCAGTTCATAAAGATGTAGTTTCTTTTATTTAAATGTCAACATCAACATATAACAACAACAACAATCTTCAGAGAGAGCAAGAACGCCTGAACCCATGAACAGCACTGCCCTGGCTTAATGAGGACTCTTTGCAAGGAGGCTGAATGGAAAAAGGGACGCCTCAGGAGTGCTGTTGGGTTCATCAGGAGTTTTGGACAAGCAGCTAGTTGGTACAGTTTTGTGTGACTAACCCCAGAACGGATCCCTCCCTGGTCCTCTCATACCCTAGCAGTAGCACCCTTCACAGTTTTCCAAGCCTCTTTGCCCCCTTCCCACTTTACCCCTTCTACCTTTCTTTTGCCTTCAGTATTAACTTCATTCCCTTTATGAGTTTGGGTAACTGAGCTTGTCAGCTACTCCACCAGCCGCCGGGCTCAGCGGACGTGTCATTCACCATCCCGGCTGGCGTTGGGGATGAGAGAATACTTGAGTGAAGCACCTGCAGTCAGTCGTGTGCACATTTGTGTGTGCGTGTGTGTGTGTGTGTGTGTGTGTGTGGTGTGCATGTGTGCATGCGTGTATGTGTGTATGTGCAAAGTTAAAGAAAGGGGAGGGAAGGTGAGTTTCTGCAAGGGAGTAATAGAACCAAGTGCTCACGTATCCTGCGAGAAGTGAGAAAAGGCCTCAGTTCTTGGGTTATCACAGAGACAAGCCGGCAGGAGGAGCGATCAAGAACACCGGAGGGAAGCGCCCCGGCAGGAGACAGGGGGCTGAGCAGCTACGTGGCTGCCACCTGAGGACTAAAGCCCCCTCCCCCAACCACAATGGCGGTAAGCTAGCGCAAGCCACGCCTACACCATCACCTCCGTGAGGAGCTCTCCGGCCAGCCTGGCGCACCGTGCTTGGCCATTGCCTGAGCCGGCCAGGGTGTCTGGTGGGAAAGCCGGGTTCCAGCAATGTGAACGCACTAGGAAACACTCCCTTCTCGCCTGCGCCTCTGACGGCTCCGAAACGTGCTGAATGTGAGACCACAGGCTGTACAAGCCTATCACACGTCGGCATCCGCTTTTCAAAGCCCCTCGGGAAGTTTGGTTTTGCACTAAGTGCCCTGGGTTCAGTTCCCTTGACAAGCCAAGGGCTGACAGCAGCAGGCGGGCGGCAGGGTGGCGGTGTCCTTGCCTCCTGGAGCTCAGATATCCCCGCAGCCCGCGGTGCGTGCTGGCCACGGAACTACTGCAGGATCTGATGTTTGCCCTGCTGGATTTTGACCTCGCATCGGCCCCATTCCTTTACATACCCTTATTTCTTCCTCTCGGAATGGCGATGTTTCCCCTAAGTCACTGTATGTCAGCATCGTTTAACTTTCTTCTGATTTTTGTAAGTAGGCTAAGAGGTTGCCTGGAGTTGTCGAGGGGACTTTGGACTTGGGACTTTTCAGTGATGCTGAAACTGCTAGGAAATTGCTAACTCGGATCGACAGACTGAATGCGTTTTGTATAAAGGGATGCACGTGAGTCTTCTGGGGGTCAGGAGCCGAATGTGAGGGTTTGTGTATGGCTCCGCCCCGACAGGCTCATGCAGTCACAGGCAGGGCTCTGGATGGTGATCGGATTATGTAGAGTGCCTTAGGTACTCTTCTTGTTGCTGGGATAAAATACCGGGCACAAGTTAACAGAGGTGGGGCCGGCGAGACAGCTCAGCCGGCTAAGGCACCTGGGAAAGGTCTATTCTAGCTAGCAATTTGTAGAGATTGAAATCCACAGTCGCTGTCCCCGAGGCATGGTAGCAGGCAGAGGAGGAGCAGTTTGTAACAAGGCAGGCAGGAGCAGTGAGCCAGCCTTCTGTCTTTCTCTTTATAGTTTGCACCCAAGCTATAAACTTACTGGCTGCTGCCACCCACATTTAGGGCGGGGCTTCCCACTATCCGTACCAAGATGCCAACCCAGTCAGTGGATGAATGCGATTGTCACACACCCTTAATCCAGTGTCACACAACCTTGATCCGTCCACCTTCCAAAAGACCCATCTATCAGCCCAGGAAACTTACAAATAAGATGAAGACAGAGCAACGGCTTCGAAGGATTGTAATTTCTTGATTTAAAACCCATCACGCTTGGTACTTGACACATTCTGACATGGAAATTTTATGCTAAGACTGTTTTGTACCTGACATGCAAGGCTGAACTTATCAGTGTTCATGGCCTGATAATTTGTCAATCTTTTCAGCCCAAATAAGCATAGCTCTTGCCCTGTGAACATCCCCTTGTGGCTTAGCCTCTGTGGTCATTTCATGTATTTTGTGCTTTTATGTTTCACCATGAGTTCTGAGAAAATGGACAGTGATAGCATTGAGCAGAAGAGAGACGTACTCCCTACCACCACTGAGTGAAAATCAACCACTGGTCTTGCTAGGGAGGGCGCGCTGTGTGTCTAGAACAGCTGTCCCCGATATCATTAATAAAATAGAGTAGAAAGGGTTGTTGTTGAGAAAGGAGTCAAAGCAGTACTCTTGCGCTGGGTCTGCAGCTCAGTGGCACAGTGCCTGCCTGGTACACACAAGTCTCCAGTTCACCTCCCAGTGTCAAAAAGAACCGGGGTTCCCAGTAAGGAGGTCAAAAAGCTGCTATCATCTTCAGTAAACGAGAGGCAGTTAGTGGGCCGCAGCGTATTGGAAGCTATGGGGAAAAGCAAGGGCTGCATGCTGAGCTTTCAAAAAATCGGGACACTGAGTGATGACAGCGCTGAAGTCTTCCAGGCCAGGCGTAGCTAGTTTGATAATCTAAAAGCAGAGGACCAGCATCATCCATGGTGATGCAAGACCCCGCAGGCCAGCGAGCGCTAAGGAAACAGCTGCTGTGGAGCTCAGCGATGCATGGCAAGGCCGTAGAGGGTGGGGGTTTTATTCTTACCTGTTGTAGCAAGCATGGACTGCTTGGGACAAAGGGCCGTGCAGAACCTGCGTCACAAAGGAGAAGAGCCCCCCCCCCCGCCCCCGCCAAACACGGGGAAGGGCAGGCTCTCTTGCAGTGGTTTGTGGGTTGTGATGGGGTGGGGGGGCTGGGGGGCTGGGTGTTGAACGACCAAAACACAGGGGTCGCCTAAAGCCATCGGAAATCATAACTGTAGCAAGATTACAGTTCTGAAGCAGCCACCAAAATTATTTTTTGGTTTGGGGTCACCACAACATGAGGAACTGTATTGCGGGGTCGTGGCATTAGAAAGGTAGAGGTGCAAAACTCCGGCCTCTCTACTCGTTTATCATAGTTTTCTGAGGAAATAATAGATGAAAATTTTAATGAGAAAAATTATAAACCCACAGATTAAGGAGGCTGAAGAAACCCCAAGCTGAGAACGTATACCAGGGTGTTCATAATCAGATTGCTCGCAACTATTAATAAACTGAGGTATTATACAAGCAACCATGGAAATAGATACATTATACACAGAGTAACATAAGCAAGGATCACAGCGCGTTTCTCATTGGACACAGTACAAGATAGACAGTAGAGCAATGTTTTTAAAATACAGAGAAAAGCACTGTTGACCTTGAATTTTTACATAGGATAGGCATCTTTCAAAAGGAGGGTAAAATAAAACATTTTCGGATACATAAGAATAAAAAAATCCAGCATACTATCACTTCAAGATTAAAGACAGTGCCAAACAAAAATAGAAATGTTATCAGATAGGTCAATAAAGAAAATGTACAGAAAAGGTAATTCCATGAATAAATATAGACTTTCTTATCTCAGTCATGAACCATATAATGACATTTTGGTCAACAATAAGGCAATATTATATGACAGTGGTCCCATAGAATTGTATAGCCTATAGATGTCATAGTCATCTTAGTTTGCATAAAAACATTGTTATGTGTGCATATGTTATGGTTTATGTCTAGTTGTCCCCACAAAGCCTCATGCAATCATGGGGCAGGGATTTCTAGAGTTTGAGACTCCATTATCCACCGGGATTATGTGTTTTAGTACTGATAGGATTATGGGTCTGAGTACTGCTGGAATTGCTTGACTCCTGATCCACTGGGATTATGTGTTTTATTATCGATGGGTTTATTGGTCTGAGTAAGGCTGGGATTATGAGTGTGGTCTAAGGTGGATAGGCTGAGGCAGAGAGCCTGAATGTAATATAAAGAGAGACAGAGAGACAGACTAGAGCTGTTGCTCTCTCTGCCCTGTTTAGTTGGCTGCCTCTGCCACCATTTTGTTGCTGTTCTGCCGCCATAAACTGGATGCTCTCTGCCCTGTTCCTCTCAGCCTTGGGCCAGCCAAATATGGTCTGAAACCTCCACAAACTGTGAGCTAAATAAACCTTTCCTTCCTTCATTTTGAGTGTTGGGTATTTGTCCCAGCAAGGAGTAAAGAGTAACTAAGACAACCACCAAAACCGGTTTAGTAAGAATTTCTGCATGAAAGAGCTGAGAGCCAAGTCCTTTGTGGTTGTAATGCCTTTTTCAGGCACAATCAAAAAAGAAAAAGAAAGAAAAGTAAACAGAGTGCTCAAGCATGCCAAATGCAGATATACACCTCTAGGATTCTTGAGACCATATTTGTCCCATTTTTAACTCAGTCTAACATTTCTCTTTTTGGCTTTTCTCAAATCTATTTTCTCAGTAAGCTCATTTTAAATGCATTTTTTATGGTCCACAGACATCCATGCCTCATGCTTTCCCCTGATAAGTGTTAATATAAAGCTCCGGTGTTAACTGCTGGCTCACCGCTCTGTTCCCCCACCTTAGAAAAATTTTGGGGAGCTTCCTGTCACCTATCAATATTGCAGGCACCAAATGTAGGGATCTGTTGGTCTCTCAGGAGTAGCCAATAGCTGAGGTCAGGTGGGGGGCCTTCCTGATAGGCAAAGAACTCCTGCATAACAGGCAGAGCATTTATGCCTTTCACAAAGCCACAGGATGCGAAGTTGCCTAGCAACTAACAGCCCACAGTGTCCAGGCAAGACTAAGATAATTTGACTGCTTTAGGCAAAGAGGCTGCATCCTGCCCTCCCACACAGGATCGATTTCCAGCTCCACTCTCACCGATTTCTTTCCCTCCACAGCCTTGCCAGCGTTGATTATTACTGGATTTTTTGGATTGGCAGTTTTGTTTTTTTTTTTCTGGTATGAAATAGAATGTTAGTGTTGTTTTAATTTGAATTGCTCTAATGTCCAGTAATGATAAACATTTTTCACATGTTTATTGGCCATTTGTATTTAGTCTAAGAAGCATATTTTCACTTCAGCTGCCCATTTTTTGATTGAGACTTTTAAAACTCATTTTAATGAGAAAAAAAGCATAGCAATGAAAAAGTTTCAAAACAGATTAGTAGGACAGTTATAATAATTAACACATTGCATATTATCGTCGTCCTTATAGTAATTATTCAGAGGACAAGATGCAGGCATGATATCTTGTCTAAACACTATGAGTACAAACCTTTCTTCTCTACGAGCAAGAGAAGGTAGCTGTATGTCTGGCCTATCTATATCTATTCTTTCTTTATTTTTTCCAAAACAAAACAGTCTTATATACTTTTGTAAAGTTAGTAACATGTGACACAAGGTTTCCTAGCAACTGATAGCTGACCTTAACCATACAGGATGTTTACTGCTTCTAATATCATATCAGTTGTGGCTATGCTCTCTTTAAAGTGACTAACGCCAGGCATGGTGGCACACACCTGTAATCCCAGTACTCGGGAGGCTGAGGCAGGAGGATCAGTGTGAGTTTGAGACCAGCCTGGGCTACAAAAGTGAGCTCAAGGCTAGCCTGAGCTGCATAGCAAGACCCTGTCTCAAAAAGACAAAAAAAAAAAAATACAGTGACTGTCTATAAAAAAGATAATAAAAGAAAATGAGAAAGGAAAAAAAGGTCATAAGATTGTCCTGCCACATGTTGTATATGGGCTGATTTCTCAATTTCCATGTAAAAATGTGTAATTATTATTATTATTTTTTAACATTCTATAAGGCTTTACATTTTAGAATATCCATGGTTGTTGGGAAATAGCAGTTCCATTTGGTGTCTAAGGTGTTTGATATTCAGGTGGTTCAGATGTTAGGCTCAACTGCCCCTGTTACAGGGTAATAAGATCATTAAGCTTCTCAATGTTTAACAACTGAAGTTTGCAGAGCAAAAATTAGGGAAGAAAAAAATTAGAGAGATAGGTGGGCTAAAAGGATCACCAATATTTCGGCCCAAGCCCTTCAATGTCAGTGAGGACTCAGGACATAAGAGAACCTTTGCTGTGGGACTTTTATTTTGGGGAGTCTAATTATTTTATTTCTTTATATATTTTCGACATTAGTCCTCTGAGGAGTAGCTGTACAAGACTTTTAATAATACAAAGTCATTTGAAATTACTATCAGCAGTCACTTGTTAATCTAATAAATATGTTTTCATAGAAAAACAGAAAGTGGAGTAAATTAATTATAATGGTTGATACGCTATGCCTGCTTGAGAAGTTTAGAAGCTGAACTGAGGGACTCAGTAGGGAGCCAGGGTCCTCACTGTAAATGTCCTCATCCTGTGCAGGAGGCGGGCAGAGTGCCCACCCGCCTGAGGACGCGGTGGCCTGCTCGCAATCTAGGGGCTCGCTGGAAAATCATTCCGTTTCCAAATCCATCTGTCTCTCATTTGCAGTACGCAAATAGATGTGATAAAGAGGACCATCACGTGCCTCTTTCTGCCTCCCTTCCAGCGGGTCAAGGAAGGCTAAGATACTAAACATAGTTTTACACTTTTTCCTTATAAAAATGTTATTGCCTACATGCCACAGAAATGTGGCACACAGAATGCATTACGATCGACAGCACTCCCCAAACCCAGGGTCAGCACCTTGAGGGTTATCTTCTCCTTCACTTAGGACGCCAGGAATTAAACCATATTGTCCTTGAATTTAAGTGCCATCTTATTTGACAGAACTGAGTTGTTTTGTAAGTCACATACCTACGTTTACAGGAATCGGCCCCTAGGTACCACGAGATACCACACAGACCAATCCTTTAAACTTTCACAGCATTTTTGAGTTTTCAAAGCTCTTCCTCTCTTATTTTTCCCCAGCCTCAGGTGGAACATGGTGTGGGTGCTGCTGTGTCAGTTTTACTGATGAGAAATTGAAGCCGTAGGACATTAATTTTATTGGTCCTAAAGACTACAAACAGTGTGTTTTGAGAATATGGAAGTCTGCGCAAAATGAAGCATTAAGAATAATGATTTTGGGCCGGCCAGATCTCTTCAGCAGAATACAGGGACCAGGGTTCGACCCCTACCTGGTGTGCTATGCTGGCTTCACCCCCTGAGCAGGCTGAGACAGCGACTGAGACTGGGCGTGGGGGCGCACGCCTGTAATCGCAGCGGTTGGGAGGCTGGAAACAGGCGGATTGTTAGGAATCCTATCTGTGTAGTGAGACCCTGTACTAAATACATGTTAAAAAAGAATAATGATCTTAATTATAACTGAAGGGGGTGTGCTTTGCTTGGGGGTCCTTTGATATATTGTACATGGGAGAGGGTAAAATCTGAAATGCTTAAACTTAGTTGATAAAAATATATTTGAAATACATAAAAGTAATCCCCACTGTGGCTTTCATGGTACTGGCCAGATCTATAACAGGCTCGGATCTGGAAGACCGAGACCCAGACACAGCCAGAGCCATCAGCACCTCCTGCTCAAGCTTTGGGAGCTTGGAATGCCCCACAGAGGACTCCCGAAAGTGAAGCACGGAGCCTACTTGCGTGCCCTTCCCTGGAGGCATGATGTGCTCATTCTGTGCAGAGGCCTCTGAAGCAAGCGTTTCTCAGCATCACCTCAACTAGTTCATCCTGCTAGCAGATGCGGTCAAAGGGATGGTTTAAGACTTCTAGGGGTTAGGTAAGCTGTCTAAGGTCGCTGAGGTAGTAACCAGCGGAGAGCAGCCTGTGTACTTGGCCTTTGTCAGTCAACACGAACCGTGGTGTTACAGATCTTGCTTTCTCATCTGTAGGAAAGAGAAGACTGCTGGGTGTGGTGGCTCATGCCTGTAATCCCAGCACTTGGGAGGCTGAGGCAGGAGGATTGGTGCGAGTTTGAGACCAGCCTGGGCTACAAAAGTGAGCTCAAGCCCAGCCTGAACTGCATAGGGAGACCCTGTGTCAAAAAGGCAAAAAAAAAAAAAAAAAAGGAAAGAGAAGACCTTGGAAGGTCTCCAAGGGTCTGCTGGAGATTCTTGGCTGTGGTACTGTGCTGTCGCTGAAGGTTCTCTGCATAGCCACCAGAGGGCGCGCCGCTCCCACCTTGGGACGTATTTGAGAAGGCTGAGATCTGATAACCTTGTCGTCACTCTGAGGGATATATAGTAACTCTCTACCGCCAGCAAAGCACCGGATACACTGTAGCAGGGGGCACCTGTAGACTTTCCATAGGGCTCAGAGGATGCATTCAAATGCAGTCTGCCTGTTGGCTGGAGAGCAACCCATGGTCATCTGGTCTTTGACAAATTATTGGGCCAATCCTAGCTGATTATCAGTCTCAAAAAACATAAGCAAGAAGTTGTAGGGAGTGCTGGACAAAGCTGAAGGTGTCCATGGGACCCCAAGAGCAGCAGTGGCTTGGTACTGGCTCTCTTACCCAAGGTGTGTATTGTAGGATGTCTGTCCGGCTACTTTTTACTGTTTGCTGGGACAAAAACACGACACTGAAAATGAAGGAAGGAAAGGTTTATTTAGCTCACAGTTAGTGGAGGTTTCAGTCCATACTCTGCTAGCTCCAAAGCACAAGGCAGGCAGTGGTTCATGGCAGAGGAAAACAATGAAGACCGGGGGAGGAGCAGCAGCTTCGGCTTCTAGCAAGCCTCTCTCTCTTCCTTCCATGCCGGCTGTGAAGGCCTGAGCGCCTCCAAAGTAGCGAGGCTGCATTGGTCAAGCTCCTCCAAGGGGGTGGCGCCAAATCACCCTCAACCCTGTGTGTGTCCTTTTTGTGCTGAGTCACTCTGGGGTGGGCCCTCTACACTGTAGGGCCCAGCCTTTCACGCCCAGGGCAGGCTCTCCCTGCTTCGCGCTCCTCTGAGCTTAGCCCTCATGGCCCAGGTTGGGGAGCCTCTGAGTCAATCCAGCCAAGTTGGCACAATATATCGACCACTACAATATCT
Organism: Myocastor coypus; assembly: GCA_004027025.1. Taxonomy (NCBI): domain Eukaryota; kingdom Metazoa; phylum Chordata; class Mammalia; order Rodentia; family Myocastoridae; genus Myocastor; species Myocastor coypus. Next base: position 32,649 of record PVJA010007923.1, on the reverse strand, counting down.
AGCTGTCCAACCTTTGAGGGCCATGAAGTCTTTGTCTCTGGGCCATTTAAGCTTGGTGGAATGTCTAGAGGACCTTTACTTCAAGCACCCTCTTGCACACGTGCATTCACTTATCCTGCTTGGAGAGTGTTGTTTGGCTTCTAGCCTGTGGCCAGGGGCCCCCTGAGATCAGGACTAACGTAATCATGCTTGCTTCCTGAGGGCTCCAGCTGCTCTTGCCTGCTGTGTGCTGATAGGCCATCTTCTAGATACTGCCCCAAAGGAGCCTCAAGACTTTCTGTTATATAACTGAGTCAGAAGGGCCTGGGTAACAGAGGTTAAACCAGGATGGAAAACAGAGCAAAACACCTGGTGGACAAAGAACCATGAAGACCAAGCAAGAACTCCAAATTCTCAACCCCTCACCTGCTCCTTGGAAACCAGCTCTGCTGGGGACCTCTGCATCCGTGTGAGCCCCTCTGCCTGCTCTCTTCTCCACATGGGTTTGTCTTTGATTTCTCCCCAGGTCTTTCGTCAGACTTTACCCCTCACTCTTCAGAAGGCTGGGGTCACTGACACAGCTGAAACAGACGGACTTTTAGGTCCCTCCACGGAAGGTGGGCCCTCTGTGGTCTCTTGGGAGAATCTAGAGGTCTGAACAGGTCTAGGGCCTAGAGTTCCAGAGGCTGCCTGAGCCAGGGCTGTCTCTCTTGCCTTGGGTGCCCTGAGATGGAGAGACTAAGGCACATTGTCTTCTTGAGAGAGTCTCAATGGAATAACCAAAGATAGTCCTTTGGCCTTTCAGGAAATTGTACTTCCTTCTGAGCAAAGGCAGTGAGAATGCGCCCCTTAGGTACCCCTGTACTGGGAGCCCTGCAGACCGAGTTCCTCAGGGGCCAAAGAGGAGTCAGCTTTGAACGATGTTGAGTTCGGCCTAGAGCCGAGAGTCGGCATCCCATGCTCCACAAGTTTCAGAAGGAACCCAGGGTCCCCGTAGGAACCCCTGTATCTTCTACATAAACCTGTTTGTCCTTTGCGCATAAATCATAAGGTCTCTATTCTTTTACAACTTCACTTGTGTTTAAAAACATTTTATATTAGAATGAGAAAAAGAAGACTCCATCCCCTTGTCTTTTATTTTTATTGGTGATGTACAGAACGTGAGCTACAATGAGAACAAAGTGGGCTTTGATTTCTTTCCCTTGGGAGTCCCCAGCACTAAGACTTCTATTGAGAAATTCACTGAGAATTCTAAGCGGCTGTCCCGCATCCATCACACCCATTACAGCATGATTTATTCCCAAGTGGTGCTTTAGCAAGTCTCCAAAGCTATTTATTTTTAGTAGCGATCTGCATTTCAGCAAACCTAAGGAGTCCCAAACTTTTCCGAAGCATGTTTTATTAATATGAAGCATAATTTATTGAACCCGAAATGAGCAGAAATATGTCCACGACTGTTCCTTAGGCATTTCGTTCCCGTGGTTCAATGTAATCCAATCCCAGATGTGCAAAAATTTCTTCCTCACTCTCGGCTTTGAGAAATACCCTCTGAAAGCATACAGGAAATGTGCGCATTCAGATATTTTCCCTAAGCATCTCAGTATGGGCACAGGGGAGGGAGTGGGCCTGAGATGGTCTTGTTAGAATGAATGATTGCCAAAACACACTTCCCTGCTTGTGAGTATGAAACGCCATCATGACTGGTTTTTTGTAAATTTTACATTTCCCACCCAAGGACATGGTATTAAACAAACTGAAGGCAAAATCATGGCATTCTATAGCCAGCGAAAAGGGGTACAGAGAGTTTTCCAACGAGTCTACAGTTCTTAATCATAGTTGTTCACTAGAACTATCTGATGGAATTAAAAAAAATTAATTGAGCCAGGCGTGGTGGCGCACACCCGTAATCCCAGCACTTGGGAGGCTGATGCAGGAGGATCGGTACAAGTTCAAGACCAGCCTGGGCTACAACAGTGAGCTCAAGGCCAGCCTGAACTGCATAGTGAGACCCTGTCTCGAAAAGACAAAAAAAATTAATTGAAACTTGAGCCACACCTCAGTCCACTGAAACCAAGACCTCAGGAGAGGCTTTGTCATTCATCTCTTTAAAAGTTCTGAGTCGTTCTAATGTGCAGCCAGAACTCTATGCTAATTGTAATGTTATATCAAAATATTAATTATAACACTACTGGTGAGTGGTGGGGTCTCTGTAGTCTGCATACCTCGCCAAGCACCATCACCCCCATCTCATCTCTTCAGGATCTTCCTCTTGTCACAAGCATAGTGCTGGCCCTACAGGAGCTCCTCGCTGACTAGAAGTGACCACTAGGTCTTCCTAAATTGCCACACACAATTCTGCGTCCTCCTGCGTGCTCACTTCTGAGGATTTCCTGCCTGCGTGTACAGCGCTTTCTTTGCTGAGCTCCACATTGATCTCCTTTGGGTCCCCGGCCCCACCCCACTGACTCACTCCAGGGAGTTGCACACCATCCGAGCTATGACGCTATGGTAGTGGACTCAGGGGTGGCCATAGGACCTGGGCGTGGCCAGTGGGCGGCACTTAGGACTCCGGACAGAACTCTTAGGAAATGGGCTCTTCTCTGTTGGTGTAAGGGCGAATGGGACTTGCCAGAAATCCCTGCCTGAGAAAGCAGCCAGCGCTCAGGCTGCCTGAGCACCCGGACACTGCTGCGCCTGAAGCCAGAGTCCTTCCCGGATGCTGCTTCTTGCCTATGCTACCTCAGGTTTAGTTTCTGACACTTGCCACTGAGACAGCCCTGACTGAACCTCATTTAGATGATAATCTGCCCAAGGGAAAGGCCATTATTTTTAGTTATTTTGTCTCCTTCCGCCTCAGAGCCTCGTTTAGTGTCCTTGAGCACTATATGCAGGGTAGCCCTTGGCCCCCATGGACTGAGCAGTCACCTCTTTGACTCTTGCTAATCCATACAATGATTTATTTTTCTGGCTTCAGTTTTGACCCCAGCACAGGGCTGATGAGCTGTCCATCTCTATCTTCAGGCAGCTTTTTATTTTCTTTTCGTAGATTAATGACCTACAATATCACTCAGAATGGTATTGCGTCTGTGTTTGAGGGTACTTTAGTAGTGGTTGTGATTTGTGGGGGGATCCTTGGTTTTCTTTGGACTTCTAGCTCACTGTACCCATAAGGGGTATGCAAGCTCAGCTCTGCTCACGTCCTGGCTGTGGAGGCTGGTTAGCTTATTGTCTTTGAGCCAGCAGTCTCTGACCTGCACGCTGAGCCGGATGAGGGCTCTGTCCTGTGGGAGGCTCTCAGCTGTGATGAGCTGGGCCTAGGGTGCCAGTGGCAAAGGAAATTGTGCTTGAGTGTGAAAATCAGTTCGGGAAAAAGTGCCCAGGGAGCCATGCCCGGGGATGAGGATCAAGGTGGCCCCTTTCAAGAAGACCCTACCTTGGTCTTGTCGTATAAAGCATGGTTATCCAATATCATTTTCCGTTCATGCGTGGCATAGCGTCGGAGGTCTCTCTCAAACTGCTGGAAAGAGATAATTAAAATAATTAATTATGATCAGAAATCCCTGCTGAGAAAGAAGCCAGCCATGAGACCCAGGGTGTCTTTGTATCAGACATTCAGAGTCACGTGGGATCCTCTAGTGAGGTACCTATCTCTACTACCAGTTCTCACAGCAATCTCCTTCCCTGCGGCAAAGCTCTCTGGTGGCAGAGCTCTCTGCTCTGATAACCATCAGACATATAAGCTTTGTGAGAATGATGGTATGATTTTTTTTTTTTTTCCATGACACTAGTCCTTCGCAGGCAGAAGATATGCAATGGATGTTTGTTGAATGAATAAGTGGGTGGTTCAAGCCCTGGGTCCAGAGTAAATGCCAGATACACAATTTCATGGGAGTCTCAAGGCCCAGATTCTAGCCATATTTGGTCTCTACCTGGCTATGCACTTCTTGGAAAGTTATTTAACCTCTTTGAGTCTTGGTTGGTCAAGGATGGAGGAATATGGGATAAGGCTCCCCTGGCTCCAACATCCTTGCCTGTTGAGGTCTATGAAGTCTCCTGCCCCGGAACAACAGCTCTGACGATCTAGAGAGGGCACTCAGGCTTCAGGGAGCAAAACCTGAAGCCTAACGCCGAGGAGAAGACAACCTTGCGAATGAAGGCAGTGAATAACGCCGTCGTAGGGACTGGGGGCTTTCCTGAGAGAAGTGTACGTCTGGACCTTTTGTCCTTTGCGTGGAGACTAGGGGTGAGCGTGCCCTGCTGTGGGAGGAACTATTTCCTATCATAGGGCAGTTAGCTGGGGGCTGGAGGGGCCAATGGCCTCCCCCCAGAAGTTCTTAATAGGATAAGGGATCAAGCTGGTGAAGATTGAGGTGAATAAGTGGATTATAAGTAGAGTAATTATGAGTCTGTGAAAATCCCGGAGCACTGCATAGCCCACCTCCACCCCTGCGCTCCCTGGGCCACCCCCTTCCCCACTCCCAGCTCTTAGCGGGGCACAGGCTGCTCTGATGTGAGCTGGGATAACTGGCGAGGCTGGGAGGCGGAAGCAAGCCGGAGGATGGGAATGGCGAGGGGCTGGCCCTAGCTCTCCAGCCTTGTGGGATTTGGGGGAGAAACAGCTTCCTCACTCATCCCCAAAAGCCCCGGACGTGTCTCCCACAGACAGGAATGACAACGATGTTTCACATTTGGAGCATGATTAAATTTGTTCAGCAAAGTTACTGAACGCATATATAATTCACAATAACAGGGTAAGTAAGTTATGGGGTATGTTAAGGCGTAAGTGCTGTGGATTTCATAATGCGACCCTGACGGGCCTAATGGAGAAGGTGGGGATAACCAGAAGAGTCGGACGCAGTAGAGGCAGAAATGGCTGCAGCATGGTAAAAAGCAGAGGAAAAAACTTTTCAAGCCTCAGTTGCTGATGGACATTCCGACACAGACATCAGGTGGGAGTTGAATTATGGAAGGAAACTTGTAGAATCCAGCAGCATCCTGCCTGGTGTGGGACAGGCCAGGTTGACCGGTTGTCCACCTTACCAGAGCGTCCCAAGGGACTCACAAGATTTCCGGTCATCCTCATTTGCACCAGTTCCCACCGCTGGCCTTGTGTCAGTCCTGCCAGCTTAGCCTAGCAGAACGCTGATCTGCACATACCCACTGCTCCCTGTTTAAAACCTCAGCAAGAGGCAGCGGTGCTCCGAGGATGCTTTGAAAGCGTTCCCCAGAGTCCACAGCTCTGGGAAACTGGAGAACTTCTAACTTGGAGAAGAAGCCCATCAAACTCCGGGGTGTTTAGAAAAAGAGGCAGGATTGCCTTAGGATCCTGGTACTGCTTACAGCCTAGGACTGACAAATATATCACTTTTGGGAAATGTCCCAGTCCCCTGACATAGGACCTTGGTGACATGGCCACTAGGCAGCCATTATTCAGGGCCCCACCCAGCCTCACTCTGCTCCCATGGAGAGACAATACCCAGCAAGTGAAATATTCTTACCAGAGGGCGTCTTGGATCAAGGCCCTGCTGAAATCACCCAGCGAGCGGTAACTGAGTTAGCACTAGTGAGTCCTAGGCACAGAGACGAACCCAGAGCCCTGGTCTCGTAGTAGGGGTCCCCAGTCGGGCACTGGGGGGACCTGGAGAGCAGTGGCAGCCACAGGGGCTACAGCACAACAGCTCTGACCAAGGAGACCTCAGGGCGGAGCAGGACGTCTCCCTCGCCCCAGACACCGCGAGCTCTGTTCCCGCGTGGGTCCCCTCCCACCGCCAACCCCAAGCACTGCGGAGCCTTGGGCCTGGGGGAGCTCCTCCCTCCCACTGTCCCCCCAATGCGACTGAATTTCCCACAAGTGGGCTGCCTTCTCCCGAGCCCTGAACACCACTCAATTCTTGTGCTGGAAAAGAGACTCCGTGTGGGACAGAGAGAAGGGCAGGTGCGGGTAGAAAGCTGAGGAGCGGTATGCGGAGAAGGGTTGGCGCAGCAAAGAAAGGACAGGCGTAAGCACACAGACAAAAGGGGACAGAGGCCAGGGGGGCCCCCTCCAGAGATCAGTGGAAGACGACACACCAGACCGGTCCCGGGTGTCCTCCCCACCCCCACACAACTGAAGGTTTCGGATCTTTAGGCGGCAGCAAAAGCCTCCAGGCACTTAGGCCCACAGGAACAGCGGGGCAGCCTGGCGGAGCTCCGCCTGCAGCCGGGGCAGCAGTTGCGGCGGTCCAGTCCGCACGTGCGGACCCACAGCCCCTCACTCCCTGGTGGGCCAGAGAATAAGCTGTGGATGGAGCCCAGTCAGATGCTGGCTGATACCCAAGCTCTCAGGTGCCAGCACGGAGGACGGGAGACCAGCCCCTGAAATTGTTACAAGACACGGTCCACTCAGTTTTGAGTTAAGGGGTGAGGGGACCCTGGTTGTTGAATTCAGGCTGGAGTATAAACAGGACGGAGAGGGCTCTTTTTTTTTGAGGGGGGGTGTCTGTATGTAGATTTTTTCTTTTCATGTGGCATTGTTTTTGAAAGACAGAGTGTAGGGGAGGCTGTTTTGTGCTAGATAAGAGCGCAGGACTCCGAGCTATCGCTCTTACCAACCTATGCGGCGTTTTCCCAGATGGAGGGCGCTTTCAAGGAGGCTAGCTAAAGCAGCTGTTCGGCCTCCTAAGTTGGTCCCCGTCTCCCTGTGCCGTCTACAGCAGCTAAGCTCCTGCCGCTCTTTCTTTTCCCTTGTTTCCTCTCTCTCTCTTCACCCCTCTCTCCCCGCCTTTTGCATTACACAAATACTATCGCCGCAGCGTATTTTATTTTTTCTTTCCTTTCTTACATCAGGTATTACTTTACTAAGAGCTGGGGCTGGGGTAGTGCGTTAGAACAACGTACGGCTCAGAGTCGAGGCTTTTATCTGTGTTCCACTAAGGATGCTTTCATAGGTAGCTAAACTCGTTTTCTGCCTGGCTCACACTGGACACAAATTCCCGACACTCCACACCGTGCTCCATGTAGACTTTGCTCCCTGTTTTCTTATTTTTTCTCTCCCACGCTCTCAAGGTTTCTTTCTCTCTCTCTTGCTTTTGCTTAACACAAATATTATCAGTGTGTGTATTTTTATTTTTATTTTTTCTTTTTCTTTTTTTGTCCTTTTTCTTCTTAAAAAAAAATATATATACGGTATCTGTATATAAAATGATGAATAAGAATAAGAATCAACTATTGCTTTAGTATATATGGTATTCTTTATTGACCTATCAGGTGGGCTCCCACCAAAAATTTTGTATCAGAGATTCATACACAAACTTGCTCTCTCTCTCTCTCTCTCTCTCTCTCTCTCTCTCTCTCTCTCTCTTTCTGCATTTGGTACAGGGTCTACAGGATCTCACTACATAGATCAGACTCATAGTGATCCTCTTGTGTTCAGCCTCCCAAGTGCTGGGATTACAGGTATGCACAACCACGCCCAGTCTCCATCCCTGTCTCAGAATGCCCTGGGGGCAAGGCCTGAGCAGCACAATGGGGGTCAAATCCCTATCTCTGCACCTGCCTGGTCCCTACACCTACCTGGTCCCTATACCTGCCTGGTCCCTGCACCTGCCTGGTCCCTGTATCTGCCTGGTCCCTGCACCTGCCTGGTCCCTGCACCTGCCTGGTCCCTGCATCTGCCTGGTCCCTGCACCTGCCTGGTCCCTGCCCCTGCCTGGTCCCCGCACCTGCCTGGTCCCTGCCCCTGCCTGGTCCCTGCCCCTGCCTGGTCCCTGCACCTGCCTGGTCCCTGCATCTGCCCAAGCAGGTGCTTTAATTTGCTGAGCTATGTGGCTAGCCCTTGTACACAAACTTTCTGTCAGTGTCTCAGCTGCCCGCAGTCACCTTATGGCTTCCCTACACCCCCATTTCCATTCCCTTCCTCTCCTTCCTTCCTTCTGGTGCCTGCAGACAACCTGTCAACTCTCTCTGCTTCTTCTCCTCAGTGCAGGTATAAAAATAGTGCTGAAGTCTTATCTCTCTTCTTTCACTTATTTACTCTTTCTACTTCTTTTCCTTTTCCTGAACTTTTCTCCTCCCCTTCTTCTCTCGTTATCCTCCGCATCCCAGCCTACTCTCCATCAGCATTATTTCACTGCCTTTCTTGTATATTGAAAAAAATACATCTTAAGACAAAATTTAAATTATAGGTTGATAGATGGTTGGTTCTGTGGATGCTGCCCACAGATGGGTATTCTCTTCCTGCAGCACAGTGATTAGGAATGATTCTAACACAGAAGAGGATTGCTAGGTGAGAGAACACCAAGACGTAACAAAAGCCAAGCTCCTGTCCCGGGGAGGCACACACTAGAGATCCTCGCAGCGAGGACCTCGTCTCTACCCTAACTGGCCTTCGATGGTCATCAGGAAAGCAGTAGAAACGTGAGAGAATGAGGCCTCGAGCTGCCTCTAACAGCCCTAATGCCCAGGTGCTGATTGCACAGGTGCCGAAGTGGAGGATGTTTCAGGCAAAGACCTAAAAACAAAGAGTTACAATGTTGGAAGAGATAAAAAGCAAATAAGCACATGCATAAAATGTTCAGTGAGCCCAGAAAGAATGCAAATTAGCAGCTAAAATGTGTAAGTAATAAAATGTTCAGCCCACTTATAGAGAGGACAGAGACACCAGCTAATTGAACTAAAGAAGAAAACGTAGGGTGTGAATGGTCACTTTAATGAGGAATGAAGGGTCGTGAAAAGAGTGAGGCAGAAAGCCTGAAACGAAAAGCACAAGGGGAAGCTCGTGTCACGTAGACGCGACCAACCAGAAGCCAGGACATCAGGACCCAAGGACAAGAACAGTGCTGTGGGGTGGGGCATCTACCAGTGACACTCGAAACCCAACAAGAAATCACAAGAAACTGGTTCAAAGATGACTTGAAAAGAACTAACCTCAGAATGATTGGAGTCAAGGAAATACCGGAGATGGTATAAAAATTTATGAGCTGAAATCCTGGTAGAAGACTTTCCACATCTGGAGGTCAAAGTGGACTCCCAGCCAAATGGGCCACTTAGAGCACCAACTAGGTACAGTCAGAAGTGGGCCTCTCGGTACATAGCGAAGCCACAGTCCAAGAAATTAGAACAAGAGAGAATAGTAAAAGGCGCTACAGAAAAAGCCTATCAGGATAACAGCAGGCGTCTCAACATAAATGTTAAAGAGAGATCTAAGATTTTCAAGCTATGCAGCACAATTTGTCATAGCTAAATCTTGGAAACAACCCAAATGCCTACCAACTGAGGAGCAGATAAGAAAGATAGGACACTTTTACACAATGGAGTATTATTCAGCTATAAAAAAGGCAAGTCTGAGGCTTTTGAAAATAAATGGATTCAACTAGAGACTATATTGCTAAGTGAAATGAATCAAATCCACATATGCAAACATTGTATTATCTCACTAGTGTGAGAACCTGAATGTGTAAATAAAATTAGAAAGGTACATTACTGTGCAAGGGACAGAATCTGTTCAATGGAAAGAAAAACTAGGTTGAAGAAAAGGACAAAAGAAAGAAGGGGAAAAGACATATTTATGTATATATGCAGGGTAGTTTGGATAACTGTACTGCTGATTTCTCCTGGCACTTTGAAAGGAGCAGTGAATGCTCAATTTTTTATTATTCTTATTACTTCTTTCTTTTCACTTTCTTATAACTTTTTAATTATTCTTTTGTTTTTTCTTTAAACCAGTCTTGGCAGTGGTTCTCAGCCTTTCTAATGCCATGACCTTGTAATACGGTTCCTCATGTTGCGGTGATCCCAAACCAAAAAAATCATTTTGGCAGCTACTTCAAATTACTAATTCCAATAAATAACATTTCACCATGGCATAGCATGGGTTTAAGTATGTATTTTCCAATGGCTTTAGGCGACCCCTGTGTTTTGGTCATTTGACCCCTGTCGGAGTCGAGACCCACAGGTTGAGAACTGCTGATGTATGGTCACCTGAACAGCTAATTTGATGATGATATCATGCAATACACCGTTGTGGATTTCCTATTACTTTGTTGAGTGAAATTTTATATTGTTTCTAATGCTGTTTTTTTTTTCTATTATCATTTGTATTATTTAAAAGCATAAAAAACTCTCAAGCTATAAAAGCAAAACAATTTCAATTCATATTACTACATCATACAAAACTATCCTCCACAATTGACAGGTTTAAGAGCCTTCCATAATAAGAAGAATGTGACAGGGTGCATGAGTATCAAACTAACACTGCAAAAAAGATTCAAGGGAATTCTAAAGGGAGTCAGGAATGGAGACATCAGCCAAAACGAATCAATGAACACATCCAATAGGGACAGAAGGCAAACACAAGACGTATAGAAAATAATCAACACTAAAAATAATACGTGAATAGGTAACTTGTGTTTAATAATAATGCTCAATGTAAATGATCTTAACTCCCCAACCAGAAGATGTGGACTGCCACACTGCAGCAAATTAGGGCCAAGAAACACACCTCAGGGACAAAGAAACGGACTAAAAATGAAAGGCGGGCAAGTGATGCTCTGTGTAACCCGTGTGCCAAGGGAGGCAGCAATAGTTGTCCGAATTTCACACAAAGTGGACTTCACACCTAATCAGAAGAGGCAAGGAAAGCTGCTACATACATATTGGTAAGGAGAAAAATGTAATGAGGAGAGATAGCAATTGTAAACACTTCATGCACTGAAGGCAAGATCAGCCAATTTTATCAAACAAAATTGCTGGAGATGAAAGAACACATAGCCATCATCAGTACAAATCATAGTTAGAAACTTCCATACCTCCCTCTAACAAATAAACAGGTCAGCCAGACTCACCCCAAAGCACTCCCTGAAAAAATATCCAAAGAAATAGGGCATGCATCCAACTTGCAAATAAGTTCCATTCCTTGAGAGTTTTTCCTACCTAGCTTGGGTTTGTTCCTAAGCCAATAAAGAGCCTTAAACAGTACACTGGCAAAAGTTTGCCACTTGAATGTTTGTAAGGCAAGGGCTTACTGTATCAGAGTTGAACCACACCACCTAGCAAATGCATTTAGGAAATAACTATAGAATATTTGCCCCAACAGCAACAGCATACACATTTTTCTCAGCAGCACGCAGAGCTTTCTTCAAAATAGACCATATGTTAGGATACAAGGTGTGTTTAAATATATACAAAATAACTGAAGTAATCTTTTGTATCCTATGGAATCATAATGAAATGAGATCTAAAAAATCAGCAGGAAAAGAAACCATAGAAACTACACAAATGGAGATTAAATAACACACTCTATTTTTTCATTTTAGGAAAGGGTTTACAGAGTGTTCAGGGTCTCACTAGTAGGTCAGTCTCCTAGTGATCCAGGTGTGTACAGACTCCCAAGAGCTGGGATCAGAGGTGTGTGCCACCATGCCCAGCCTCAACTACAGGCCAGTGCACCCGGGGGCAAAATCCAACATTCTTTCATAGTAAAAACCCTAACGAAAATAGGTGAAGAAGCGCTTACCTCAAACTAACACAGGCCATTTATGGAAAACTCACGGCCAACATGGTAATGAATGGAGAAAAATGAAAAGCGTTCTCTGGAAAATCAGGAAAAGAAAAGGGTATATCCACTCTCACCACGTCTGAGCAATATAGTACTCACAGCCTTAGCAAGAGAAATCAGGCCAGACAAAGAAATAAAAAGGATGCATGTAGGAAGAAGTCAAAGAAGATTCCAAAAATGCCACCAGAAGACTCTTACAATTAAAGATAATCATATTACAATTATATATATATATATATATATATATATATATATATTTATTTATTTATAGCATTGCAATTCACAATAGCTAAATTATGCAATCAGCCTAGATAGATGCCTACCCACCAATAAATGGAATAAGAAAATGATACGTTAAGGGCTGGGGAGATGGCTCTGTGGCACAAGTACCTGCCTGGCAAGTACAAGGTCGTGAGTTTGAACCCCAGTCCCACAAAAAATAAATAAATAAATAAATAAATAAATAAATAAATAAAATGATGTGTTACTCAGAAAAAGAGAATTACTCAGCTATAAAGAAAAAAACTTGAGTCATTTGTAGGAAAAAAAGAATGGATCTTTGCGCTCTCTCTCTCTCTCTCTCTCTCTCTCTCTCTCTCTCTCTCTCTCTCTCTCTCTCTCTCTTTCTGTATGTACCAGGGATCAAACTTGGAACCTTACACTTGCAAGGCAGGTGCTTAAGCCACTGAGCTATATCCCTGGGCCCAAAGGAGGGATCTTTGGAACATGTTCGTGAAATAAATTTTCAGACCCCAAAACTCAAAAGATAAAAAAAAATTAAATAGTCAAATAAAAGAGAGAAGACTGTGAAACAACAGTGAAATGGACTTTTTGGAGTCCAGGCAGGGACTGAGGAAGGGGAAGAAGGTAGCGTGTGGGTAAGGGGATCCAACGGATGACGGTGTAACCTACACTGCATATGCCAATTCCCCCAAACTAATGTAATTGTGACATAGGACAGGCATATACTAATAAAGCATCAGGACTTAAGGGAGATCCACACGAAGGCACAGACCCCTGTGCTGTTGTGCGTCTAACAGGGCAGCAGCTGGCAGCTAATGGCCGCCGGGCTGAGCGCCCGCCTGGAGTGCTGCTGGGGCTAGCTCGTCTGCTGCTACGTCAGAGGGGGGCCACAGTCCTTGCCCTTGTTTTCTGGCGGGACAACCAAGTCTTAGAGGACACAGGGAACTCACCCCAGACTGCCCCCCACCTGGCACAGGGTCCTTGGCCTGGGGAGCGCCTGACGCCGACTCTTCGCCCTCTACTGGGTTCTCTGCCTCAGTGTTTTTCCACATCCATGCTACCTTAGGACCATCCGGGGGCTTGCCAAAGCCAGATGACGAGCCCCCCTCTCAGCCTCTGATTTGGTAGGTCAAAGCTGGGGATATTGAATTTGGAAGTCTCCCCTTTGCCCAGGTAAGACGACGGCTGCTGGTCTGGTGATAAAGACCAGCTCCATGAACCCAACTCTCTTGAGTGTGGTAGAGTGCTCTGGCATAAAGGTTTCTGGGCACAGCCTGTTTTCCTGGAGCCCTGCTCTACCCCCGTGCCCTCTCCCTGGTCTGGGTAGACCCGACCTCTAACTCCTGGAAAGCTCGCATGTCCCACAGGGCCACACTTACCCGGGAGCCTGTCCATCCCAGCAGGGCAAAAGCACGGCGCTCGTAGGGACACACGACCAGGTCCACGCGGATGGCCTTCCAGGTCTTTGCCCCCTGCTGAGGGGACTGGTCACAATCCGCATCCTGATGGTGCAATTTTAAAATCAGGAAGCATTTTTGGAAATGATCTAACGCATCCACTTTCCTGCTAGGCAACTTCAGCTTTTCAAACGTCGACTCCACCATGTCGCTGTATAGGAGCAGTCCCTGAAAAGAAACAGAAAGACAATGGGAAGCGTCCCTGGTAGAGAGGGTCACGGGGAGACTTTAAGGACATCTTTAAAGGGCTGAGAAGACGGCGGAAGTATTTTTGTCTTGCATTGCTCTCCTTGACACACTGGGAAAGAAAGCGGTTCCCGTCCTGCCTCTGCAGAAAAGGAGTTTAGGGAACAGAGCTAAGCTACTTGGGGGCAAAACGTGGAGAAGACCTGGCTCTCACCTTCCAGCTCAGCCAGTGCACAGCGGCTTCTCTCCCTCCCTTAAAAACAAACCAGTCACGAACACGAAGCCAAGCCGTTGCCCGTTTGGCACTTAGATGGCACCCCTATATGCTACATATAGGGCTGACCAGGCTTCGCTGGCCCTAAACGCTGGGCTGGAGGCTCCGCCTCTCTGCAGGGCGGGTGGCTTGCTGTTTCTAGCAGAACCAGAGACGCTGCTTCTCCTAAGAGGTTGCTATTCTGCCCACACGGGGATAGCGACATATAGCTGGGAACGCTCGTTTCTTCCAAAACTGCCCACTGAGACAGTTAATGAATGACCGAAAGCATGCCCCACCAGCCTCGTTGCCATATTGCGGTTTATCCGCAGCACGGGAGCTCCTTAGAGCCGGGGCAGATAAGAGGCAAAAACAGACAGCTAACTGCAAAAGCCACGGGGCAGATTACAGGTGACGATGCCCAGCACCACGTGTCCCGCCGGCTCTGCCCCTGGGCACGCGGAGCAAGCCACGGAGCCCGAGCGTGGTGACGCACCCTGTAACCCCAGCACTGGGGAGGCTGCAAACAGGGGGGTCACTAGGAGTCTGAGCTGTGCAGCGAGATTCTGTGTCAAGCACATTTGGTGAAAAAAAAAAAAAAAAAATGACAAGTAGTGTTATCCTATTTTCTTAAGACCAGATAGTCTCACATTTTATCACCAAACACATTTGAAAGTTTCCATAAACACAGTTTGCACGGTCCTGTCTTTGAGGCGGTCTGCTGGGGGTTGGAGGGACCGGAATCCACACCGCGCAGAAGATGCTGGTGTTGCTGGCCTGAGAGCCGCCCTGGGCGTTCTCTGCGCTTTTCATCTCTTACTGTAACCTCCACGACTCGCCGCTGTGTTCCAGTCAAGTGAAATGTCCCTTGGCTCTGTGGAGGCTGAGAGAGGGAGCACGCTGCTGACCAGAGGCGCCTCCGACAGGCGGAGCCAATAGGGTACAAGGCACATTTAGTAACCGTCCCAGGAGCACACAGGTGGCTTGCTAACATGGGAACGGTGTCAGCCCGTGCTTACTAGACAGACAGCTTTAAGGCGAGGTATGCAAATCATAAGAATGTGCAAGACTGGCTTCCAATGCCTCCTGGAGACTTGGGTGCAGAGGAGTGGGAAAGGGGTGTTTACGTGCTGGGGATCTGGAGGGGCCACGGGAAGGCCTGGGGCTCAGTAGTGTCCCGTGCGAGTCTGTGTCAGGAGGCCGAAGGGTCTGCGGTGAAGCCGGGGGGGATGAAGTTCATGGTGGGAGAAGCGGGCCTTTCTTCTTTGTTTGCATGCTATTCCATTCAGGCACAAGCCTATTGGTTGGTGCCACTCACACAGGGGGTGGGTCTTCTGTCTTTGGCCAATCCCTGTGGTCACACTGTGCTTATTTAATTTAGGTGGGCGTTTCTTACTGAAATTGACAGTATCAGTGAACTCTCCTAGGTACCCTCCCGAGCAGATGGTCATGTAAATTTCAGCAGGCCAATTTCTTTGCTTTTTAAAGTTTATGGAAAAATAAAACAAAATCTCATAATCAAGTAATAGGAAGTTAACAATAGCTAATACATTACGTATTATCATCTTCAGACTAGTCTCTTGGAGTACAGATATGGGCATAAGACACTTTCTGAATGACAGTAGCCCAAACCTTTCCAGTAAACTAAGATAAACTAGTAGTATAACTAGCTTGTTTTTTCTTTACTTTTCAAAAAAAAAATAGTAAGTCTAATAGCCAAATTTATAATAAAGCCAACTTCCCTTTTAAGAAACATACACAAGGGCTGGGGCTCAGCAACATGAGCCCTTGCCTGGTAAGTGCAAGGTCCTGAGTTCAATCCCCAGTACAAAAAAGAGCCAGGCACAAAGCCTGCATTCTGTGCTTGGCTGGCAATAGACATGTCACCCACGGTGCTCGTCTAGAAGTCTGTAAGGTGTTGGTGAATACTTCTGTCTGCAGCAAGGCACCCTCGCGAATATGCGCATGACCCCTGGGGCGAGCCCTAGCCCTAGCCTGGGCTTCTGGGTGCCGGTCTCTGTTTCCAGTAGCTCCTGTCCTTATCCCGGTTTTCTTAGGCGACTTCTCTCCTGTGAACTCTTTTTGAGGACTGGGCTGGCTTCTCCATCAGCGCTCAGGAGCAGACTGGCTATGCATTTCAGCACGCTTTCTCCACATGGATCTACTCGCCCGCTTCCTTCTCCTTCATCTCTCTCCCCTAACTGGAGACTGAAAAACTCCAGAGTAGAAAAGGCGGGATTTCTCTTGTTCCTCTCCCCATCACCAGGGCAGAGAGCGGCTGGTTCTCAGGGGAGAGGAGAGAGAGAAGCTGTGCCTCACCACACTGAGGAGAGATAGAGTGGGCTGTAAAGAGACCCTGGGTGGGGTCTCCTAGGCAGGATTCCTTTGTACCTTTTGTTTATAATTCTCTCCAAGTCCTGCACAGAAGAATCAATAGCCCCTACCCACACGCAAGTCAGTTTTTCAAAGCAAATAGATTGTCTTAGTTACTTGTCACTGGTTGCTGGGACAAAATATCTGATGCTTAACTTTAGGGAAGGAAAGGTTTATTTAGGTCACAGTTTGTGGAGGTTTCAGTCCATGCTTGGCTGGCTCCCAGGCAGAGTGGCACAGGGTAGCGAGCAGCCGTTCATGGAAGCAGAAAACAGCGAAGAGCAAAGGGAAGGGCGGCAGCTGCTGCCTCCAGCCAGCCTCTCTCCCCTCCTTATATTATAAACAAGCTCCCCTGGACTGAGGATGTAGGACTCACCCAGTGTCCCTGCCCTCCTCTTGCACAGGATGACGATGTTTACAAACCAAGAATCCTGGCTCCCTGCCGAGTCACTTAATTAAACTTTTAAACTTCTCAAGTTGACACAGTGTATCAGCCAGGACAACGGTTATGCTGCCCGTTCATTCCAAGGACCCTACTGATAACAAAATCTGTAGATGTTCAGGCCTCTTGAATAAAATTGTGTACATTTGCATATGACCTGTATTTTAAATAAGCTTCATGCCTGATTCAGTGGAAGTACTATGCACATAATTGTCATTTATGTTGTTTGGTGAGTAAGGATGAGTAACAAAGTTCCCACAAATGCAGCATGTTTAATTATAGGTAGGGTCTGCGAGGCATGTGGGGCCAGAGGTGGAGCCTGGTCCCTTAGCTTGCCAAAGCAGGGACTTAGTCTGTTGAGATAGTTTGCCGGCTTTTGCTAAATCTTAAACTTTCAGTGCCTACACTTAAAACACCGATCTCTGCTTAGAGACAGCAGTGGGGCTGTCTTAAAACTGGGGAAAGACCAATGAAAGAGGGTTCCCTGGTGCTATCTCACACCTTTCTCCAGTCTTGGGTGCTCTCAGTGGTGTCCATGAACCAAGGCCAGTAGGTGCCCCCGTCAGGAAGCAGAAGCCCTCCACGGAGGGGGGCCACGGTTGTGCTCCTTTGTCTGCAGAGAGACTCTTTTGGGGCTGGAGATGGCCTCTCAGGCAAATCTGGGTCTGGTTCTAGGGTTGCAGTTTCCCTCCTAGCGGCTCTCGCTCTGGGGCTGTGCATTTCTAGATCTTAGTCTCACTCTAGCTGAGAAGACTTTCCTCTGCCATGTCAGTGAGCTCCGTCACATGCCACAAATGCAAGGTCCAGGATGCATGGAGCTACAGCAGAACAGCACTGGAGCAGCGCCCCAATCCACTTTTGTCACCAGGCCTGGGCCCTTTGGTCTCTCTGGAAAATGGCTCTCTCACCAGAGCAGCTCAGCAGTCAGAGTCTTCCAGGTATCTCTGGAGATAGGGTTGGTTTGGAGCTCTTCCCACCAGGCAGTGCGTGAGCCTGTCACAAGTCTGATTTTGTCAGTGGGGAGAGCTCTGAGCCATGGCCCCCGCCTAGGCTGGCTTGCCCGCATGGACTATCTTCTAGCCACTTCAGCGCAGCAGTCAATTGGAAACAGAGTATTACAGCACTCGAGGCAGCAGCAGCAGCCTTTGAACTGCTTTTATCCCAGTCAGAGCAGTCTTGCTCAATCTTCTTTTTTTTGCTGTTGTTTTTCATTTTACATATTTGGTACAACGTCTTGCTACACAGCTCAGGCTCATAGTGACCTGCCTGCTTTCAGCTTGCTGGGGCTGGGATTATAGGCGTGTGCCACCAGGACAGGACTCAGTCACCGGCTCAGCACACCCCCAGGGCAGGACTGGCCCATCATGAGGGACTGGAGATCAAACCCTGGTCCCTGTGCTGGCCAAAGCAGGTGCTTAGTCTGCTGAGCTATCTCGTTGGCCTTTGCTCAATCTTACACTTGCAGTTTTCCCAGGTTGTACTTCCCAGAGCTTCACAGTATAGAGATCTTATCTAGCGCTTTATTGACTTGGGTGTCGGATATAAGTACTTAGCCAGCCTGGGCCCATTGAGTAATAAAGTCAATGTAAATAAACAGCATACATATTTCTAAAATGAAGTCTAGGTAAGACTAATTTTTATGTCATACAGTGTTAGAAATAATCAGAAATTGACTTGATGGCCAATACACAATTACACAGAAAATTCCACAGTGGTAATATCATGATTGTTCATGCATTTTTTTTTTTTTTTTTTTTGTGGTACCAGGGATCAAACTCAGGACCATGAGGTTGCTAGGCAAGTGCTTATTCCACTGAGCTACCTCCTTGGCCCCTCTGCATGCAATTTTGAGCCTTTTTTCTTACCTTCTTTTCCCATAAACGTATCACTTGATGCAGAAGTGGGTGCTCATTATCCTCTGTTACTTCCGGACTGGTAATCAAAAAATCTACATCATGCCCAGTCTCCTTACCCCTGATTAAAAAAAAATAGTGTAGCATGAGAATCGATTAGATTTTAACCCTTAGATTAAAAAATACCTTTGTTGCTATGTCTTATGCTTAATGTATGCTTAATTTCACAGCACAAAACATTCATGGCATTCTTAAAAATGAATTTACTACCCTTGGGTGCACAACCCCCATGCTTTGTAAAATAAATTTATGACAAGGAAGCCAATCCATGTAGGACATGTCCCTGATTATGTAGGTATGGGCTCAAGGTTACAGAGACCGTTTCTTCTGTAGCTCTGTTTACAACTGCAGTAAACGAACACACACGGCAAAGGGGAAGGGAGAGAGGCGCAAGAAGCGTAGCAGGAGCGGTGCTCAGATCGTACAAGGCAGCACTATTAGGATGGCACCATCCAGCAGAGGCATTTTTCTAGATTCAGCCTCTTCCTCTTCTGTCTCACACAGGCTTGTCCCAGTGGCCGAGAACAACTAGGGGAGAGGATCCAAGGGAGGGTTACCGAGGGCATGGGAGGGCAGGAATCCCTTTCTAAAATGGCGACCTTAACATTCAACTACTGCGCACGCCCCATCCGTTTGCTAATTCATTCACTGAGTCTGCCAGGATTTCCTGAACATCTATTTTGTGCCAGGCACCGTTAGAACGAAGCCTCTAATGGCTTAATGGGAAAGGCGCGTGTGGTGTAACAAGTGCTGGGCACGTGTGCGGGAGCCCCCAAGGAGAGGTGCTAGCGAGGCACAGGGAGAGAGAGGCCGAGGGAGCCAGTATCACCAAGTCTTCCCAGGGGTGGCAGATTAGAGGCTCTCACAGCATGAAGAACAGCCAGCCAGGCGAGTTTTGGGAAGGCGTAGCGGGAAGGCACGACCTCCCATGCGGAAGGAACGGTGAGATCACGGCCGCTGACATGAAGCGCGGTGGGCAGGGGACGAAGCCGCAGGAGAGAGAGAGGCAGGCGCTGGGCCCTGAAGGCCTTCCGTGCTGTTTCAGAAGCCAGCATGTGGCACGGAGCCCCGAAGGCGACAAGGGCCAAGCGGCTTCTTTACCTTCGGAACCCTCCTGTCATGGAGACGAGGGCTCCTGGAAGAAATGCCTGGACAGCCTGGTGAACCAGCCTGCTGACCGCCTCTGCTTCCGCCCTGGTCACGCAGCTGACAAGGTCCTTGTAGTGCAGGAAGCCTGAGGAACCGTGTGGCAGATGAATGGAGCAAGTGGGTCATACATAAAGCAAACAGCCTCGGTCAGAGAGCCTTCTGCTCCCACATAAGCCACATGGCCACAGGCCACAGGAAGCTCTGTTTCCAGAGAGACAGACTCAGCCATAAAGTTCATTTGGTTATGGATTTCTGATAGCTCTTTGATGTTTAAAAAGAAATGTATTTGGTACATACACAGCTTAGACTCACAGTGGTCCTCCTGTTTCAGCCTCCCCAGCACTGGGATTACAGGTGTGCACCACCATGCCCAGTTTTGGTGGCTAGTACGGCATGCCTGGGTGGGTTGGGCATGGCATGCGGCACCAGGGACCAAACCCGGCTCCCTGTGCTTATCAGGCAGCTTCTTTGACTGCTGAGTTATCTTCTCAGTGGCTTTTTGATTTTATTTTATTTTATTTATTTATTTATTTATTTTGGCTGGCTCAGGCTGCTTTAAGGGTGGCCCTGGTGTGGCCTGTGGAGCTGGGGATCCAACTGCAGTCCCCTGAGCCTGATAGTTTGCCCAAGCAGGCATTTTATTTTATTTATTATTTATTTATTTATTTGTCTTTTTGAGACAGGGTCTCGCTATGCAGTTGAGGCTGGCCTTGAGCTCACTTTTATAGCCCAGGCTGGTCTTGAACTCACACCAATCCTTCTGCCTCAGCCTCCCGAGTGCTGGGATTACAGGCGTGCACCACCATGCCCAGCTTCCAAGCAGGCATTTTGAACAACCGAGCTAACCTACAAGCCCCCTCTTTGATTTGTAAGAGGATTCTAATGGATTTTCTAGAAAGAAGATACTTCCCATCCTGCAGAAATCCAAGCTGTTCCCGTCTGATTTCCTAGCCAGACTCCTTGAACAAGCTGGGCCCTACCACTTTAAGAAAAGTAATAAAAAAGATTTGGGTTGGGAGGATTTAGAATTGGCACGCTATAGATCGAGTTGACAAATGAAAGCCAAGAATAGGAAGGCTGGATCTGTGTGTGAGGCTAGGTGGGGAATGTCTTAGACGGCGTGCTAGTGGCTTGGCTTGTGGCCTCTTTGCCTGGCCACCAGGAACAGAGGACCCCCAGATAACGTTGCTGTGGGGAGGGCCAAAGCTTGTTCATTCCGTTTGAGCATTGTGGCGGGAGGCAGAGGCAGAAGGAGGCTTAAATCCAAGGACTGGGATGGAGGGCTAGAAGGGAGAAGACGCCCGGAGCCTGAGAGCCCTCTGACCATGCTGTAATTCTCAGCACCGCTAGGTGGCGTCCCCAAGGAAGGGCCGCCCAAAGCCTGCGGGGCCCTCTAGTGGTGTTCCAGCCTTGCCACCGTCCAACACTACCCACTTCCTAATTGCCAACCCCAGGCGAATTTTCCGTTCCGGCCTAAGTCTGCTTTTGGGCAGCTTGACCCACCACTGACCCTCGGCTGGGATGGAGAGCTCATCCGTGGCTCTGTGTGGCTGAGCCCACGATCAAGAGGAGGAGGCAGCGTGGGGGTCATGCAGCCTTGGGGGTCATGCGGCCTGAGCAGCCCACACGCGAAGCTCTCGGACGCGAGCTCCCTGCCTCTGTGGAAGTGGGGCGGCGGCAGCAGGGTGCTGTTCACCAAGAGGTGATGTTCAGGCTTAGGCAGCCAGAAGCTCTGCCGAGACCGAGCCACCGTGCCGTGGAGCTGCCTTCTCCCAGTAACGATGCTTGGCCCGTTGTATTAGAAAAAGTCACCTTTTTCTTGTAACATGGCCCTCTTTCGCGAGGCAGAAACTGCTGTAGGGCTGGTGTTCAAAACGCAAGTCAGCTGACGACCATAAAGTTCCTGTGCTCACTGTCCCTGAACCAAGAAGTATAATTAGCTGCGATGTCTCTCAGCATATGCGGAGACCAGGAAGGAGCATAGAGGTATTGTGATAATTTATTGACATCCGGGAAAGCAATTTAATTGGCCTTCCTTCTGTTACGACAGAGCAGCTGGTTCACTGCAGGAAGCCGGCACACTTCTGGTAAACAGGTGCTGCTATATTTCAGAAATGGATTATTTAAAGGCAAATGTGAGAACCCTAGGGAATTGTAAACAAGGGCAATTATAAGTCAAAATGAGTCAGCTTTTCTATCTGACCCATGAATTGCGCTCCATTAGCTTATCCTTTGCAGCGTTTTTTTCTTTTCTCTTTTCTTTTTTCTTTATATTGTAGGGAAGGGTCTACAGGGTGTCCGGAGTCTCACTACTAGATCGGACTCGTAGTGATCCTCCTGTTTACAGCCTCCCAAGAGCTGGGACTGCAAGCGTGCGCCGCCATGCCCAGTCTCGATTGCTGTCTCAGAGCTCTCCTAAGGGCACAGCCTGCACGGCAGGCCAGAGGCTGAGCCCGCGTTCCCTGCACCTGCTTGCAGGCGCTTTAATTCGCTGAGCTATGCGGCCCGCCCACCTTTGCAGTATTCTAACCCATCGACAACGCCATCCATTGTACCCCTACCACTGCTTTCGTTATTTTTGCTTTCTCAAGTATGAGGAGAGGACACTCTTGCATTTCTACATAGATCTGACAGTATTAAACAGTTGGATTCGCTGAATGATTAAATGGATAGCTGCTTCATATACGAGGCTGGAAGAATCTAGTAGGAAAAGGAAGAATCCAGTTGACAGAGGAAGAAAATTGGAAGCTTCACATCCTGAGAACAGCTGGTGTCATTTGATAAGGATTTCATCCAAGTGCAGCAGCACACACCAGGCTGCCTCTCCGTTCCTAGGTGTCGAGAGTTCTTAGTATCAGTCTAAACTGTTCACTTGTGTTTCTATAGTAGTGCAACAATCATTCACATGAAGTGTGTACTCCCTGAAGCCCAGGGTGCTCAGTGTACAGCACTCACCTAGTATTTGCAAGGCTCTGGGTTTGCTCTCTAGCCACAAGTGTGTGAACACACACACACACACACACAAACACACATCAGAGAGAGGGAGGGGGAGGGGGAAGAAGAGGGACAGGGAGAGAGAGAGGGAGAAATGAAAAATGATCAAATTTACAAAAGACTAGGGGTCAGCATCATTGCTGAGGCCACCAGCATTGGGCCTCTTTCCTTTGTCCTGCCTCGTCGTTTTGTAGTTTGTCTGTGGCCATTGCTTACAGGAGACAGATGTTCACGTCTTCTTCCCTGGTAGAAGGCTCCCTTACTTTCACGTCATTGGCAACTTTGGTGACTTCATCATTCTCTCAGAATCCATATGTGAGGGACTGCGGCTGAGAGTCCCTTTCTGATCACAAGTGTATTTTTATTCCTATTGCATGTTTGAAGTAAACATTTAAAGTTCACACATTTATTTGGCTCTAGCTTGCCACTACTATAAATTTTGAAAAATTTACCAGGACCCTCCATAAATGGTAGCAACCGAGCCACCTGGATCTCTGGGAAGTCGCTCTAGGTTTCCAGAAGGTGGTAAACTGCATGTTTCCGTGCTGCCTTCTCATGCATCGAGCCCAGGTCCACATTTCTACCATTTCCCCACTGGGGTCCTGGCGGCCGCTCTTGTTCTTTCAGTTCCTTTCTCCTCAGCCTTCCACATCTGCTTGTTCTGTCCTTGAGTCCTCACTCTTATCTCTTACCCAGGGAGTCAGCCCAGGGTCTACAGGAGTTCATAGGACCAGGCCAACATGTATCCTGCTTTGATTTCTTGGTAAAGAAACCGTAGCAGCCACCACGAAGAATGACTTTGCTCTGTGCCAGACACAGGACTTGGGGCTTTGTATATGTCATCTGATTTCTTTCCCAATTAAGCATCAATTTTATTATTTTACTAAGGAAGTAACTAAGACGCAAAGGTTTCAAGTAACATGCTCGACATCCACGCACTTGCTGGAGCGAGACTGGACTTAGGCATCGATAGATAGCCCAAGGTGTGTTGGATAACCCAGACTGGGCTCAGAGTGCAGTCCATTTTTATCTGTACAAATCCTGACCAACACAGAACAGCCACAGTTTTTTTTTTTTTTTTTATGAGAGGCCATTACCTGCTTTCTGCATCCGTGTAAATTTCAGACTTTTGTCTGACTTTATTTTACTCAAGCATCTGAACCCCATCCGAAACCACTTCTCAGACGTCTTCAATCCTACTCCGAAAACAGAAGTGAAGAGCTGAAAAGAGGAAGGAAAGTTATGCCATCAGTTCTAAAATAATCACGAGGACAAGAAAGCAGTAGTGGGCAAGAAGGAAAATGTATGAGGAAAACAATGACCCATTTTCCTTTGAATAGCATAAATAGATAGGGAGTAGTCATCTTTGGAGGCATTTTTGTTTCAAGTGAGTCCTTTTGTGACATGATTGTTTTTTCCACAACAAAATGGTCCTTCATTTATACCTCACTTTTTTGTTTTGTTTTGTCAGAGATGAGTGTTCCATTGCAGTTAGAGATGCTGTATTTGGAGAAGTCTTTAAAGGACCTTTTCATACTTGAAGCCAGCCCAAATGCAGCTATCCATCCCCCTTCTGGGATTTTTCCCAAAAGAACTGAAAGCCCCTTATCGTGCTGACACACGTGCATCTATGTGTCTAGCAGCGCAATTTGTGAGGGCCAAAACGTGGGGACAACCAAAATGCCGTCACCCGAGGAGCAGATGAAAAAGATGTGGTTTTTATACAATGGAGTATTACTCAGCTATTAAAAAAACCTTGAAGCCTTCGTAGGTAAGTGGATGCAACTTGAAGATATATTCATAAGTGAAATCAACCAGACCTACATATGTAAGTATCACATAGTCTCCCTAGTACAAGAACTTGAAAGAAGAAGCAAAAATTGAAAGGCATAGCACAGTTAAATGGAAAGCAAAAACTTAAGAATGGAACAACGAAGAGAGAGGAAAAAAGACAGGAATTAATTGCAGGGGCAAAACCATGTTTATGTAAACAAGATGGTTAAGGCTACAGTCCTAAGAATCTCCATCAGGTTTTTCAAAACAGCAGTTAATGGGTAGAATTCTCACCCTGGCTAACTATATATGCTGGTATCTGTGAAGTAAGCAACTACACTGAGGACAGCAATGTGTAATACTAAAACCATGCTTGGAATGCCTGTCATTTTGGTCTTGTAGATGTGTGCGGCTTCTAACGTCAGATCAATTTTTGCCATACTCTCTTTAAGGTAAATATTTGTTTAAAAAAATGTAATAGAAGAAAACGAGAGACAGCAAAAAAATTGTGACATGTGATTTTTAAAAAGTGAAACGAGGTAGAAGTAGACCTGGAATTTACATAAGACTTACGTGTAGCCTCACTTGATTGACAGCCACAATACGTGGCTCTGCTTTCTGCTTGTGTCCCTTATATATAGTTCTACTGTAGCTATTTTCCCTCACCTTTGAAAGATGAACAACAAGGAGGTTATATCAACTCTCCCATCTCACCCAGATGATAAGCGGTAGAGCCAAGACTTACACCTGGTCTACTTAGACTCTAGGCGAGCGATTCTCAACCTGTGGGTCACGACCCTGGCGGGAGTCGAATGAACACATAATGCATATCATGTATTTACATTCCAAATCATAATTGTGGCAAAATTACAGTTTTGAAGTAGCCACCAAAATTATTTTTTGGTTTGGGGTCACCGCAACATGAGGAACCATATTGCGGAGTCACGGCATTAAATAGGTTGAGAACTGCTGCTCTAGGCCTAGGCTCCTGATTCCACCCACATTTTAGTCCTGTGCATCACTCTTGAACTGGAGAGACTGTCTATGGTTCCTTCTACTAGCAACTTTAAGGTAAGAAAGGCAGGAGGTGACAAATATAAGCAAATTAAGATGCAGTGGGGAGCTTTCTGGACACAGGATTGCACTAACAGGAAGAGGTTTATTCTGTTCGCATGGTCCTTATGTTCGTCATATTTGTAGCCTTGAGTCACAGGTTATTGGAAACTGAAATAGTATGTATATCATTTGTTACAGTGGAGATCTAGAATGGTCTGAAAACTCTTGTATGGTCAAAGGTAGAGCTTTCAGAAGGTGATTAGAGCACAGTATTGCTATATTTACCAAGAAATTCATCCATTAATGAGTTCAGAAACTGAGTGTGCTACAAGGAGGTGGGTTCTAGTCAGAAAAAAAGAGTCACTGAGGTCATGACCTGGCAGTGTATGACTGCCTCCCTGGCTCCTCCCTTCTCTCTCTATTTGTTGGATGCTATGACAGGAGCAGCTTTTGTCCACCTAATTCAGTGCTATGCTATTCCTGCCTTAGGTCCAGCTGACCATAGACTGAATCCTCCAAAAGCCATGAGTCAAAATAAACTCCTTCTTTAAGCTGTAGAGTTTGGATATCGTGTCTCAGTGATGAGAAAGTAACTAAGATAGATTTTGGTACCAGGAGTAGGGTGACTATTACCACTCTACCTGACCATGTTAGGAATTGGCTTGATGGAAGAGCTTGGCAATGTTTGGAGATCCTGGCTAGAGAAGCCATGGAATGCTTTAAGCGGAGTAAGATGAACTTAATGGAAAATTCTTGTGGAGCACAGAAAGCAAACATGCTGATGGAAATACAGCTGTCAAAGTCCAGGATTGGAGAGTTTAGTTGGGTACAAGGACTTCATTGGCAGTTAGACAAGAGGCCGCAGGTGCTATGCTCTGGCACAAAATTTGTCTACATTTTGTCCATGTTATGAGACTTTGTGAGAGACTAAGATTAAAGACAGTGGACTAATTAATATGATGAGGAAAATTTTAAGGCAGTCCCATGTTCAGATGGTGGAACAGGTACTTCTGTCTGCTTTCATCCAGGTTTCCAATGAGCACTGGGAGCAAATACCCCATTTGAAAAGTTAAGAGTTTTGCCAACAGGGAAACACCTACACAGCTGGCACAAAGGAGAATATGTTTGCTAAAAGTGTTAACATTAAAAAGAAGCCAAGGATTATCCATGACCAGACCCATCTCTGCCAGGTTCTGCCATGCAGATTTGGTGTGGCCCCAAGCCTGTTGGAAATGGGAACGCCCAATTTGAGGCACTGCCTTCTGTCAAACCTTCCAGTTCAGATGGTTTTGGCTGACATTATAGCATATTTCTTCCTCCAAGTCTTGCCTTTGGTCTTCGGCTTTGGATGCGCAGTGCACCAGGAGTTCATCCAGTGCTCTCTGGGAATCTCGTGTTGACAGACTTCCTTCTTGCTTTTTCATACCTTTCACTTCTTCCTTCCTTTTTTTAAAATAATGTTTCAGTTTCTTGCCTTCCCTTTTCATTTTCTTCTGTAGATCATCTTCTTCTCTTTCCTCAACTACTCCTGGAACTTCAACTTTCAAGTAATTCGACATTAAACCCTTTCTGACTACTCATTCATATTTTCCATTTCATTTTTTTCCTTCCTGTATCTTTTAGCTTCCCCAAATTCAGGTGTTCATCCTTTAATCTCCAGTCGTGATTCTACTATATTTGATCTCACACATTGCTTTAGCCTGTTACCTGCCCATCTTAATACCTTCATCCCCCAAAGAAAGGTAAAATCACTACACTAAGGGCAAAAATATCACTGCATACAACTGCACAGTATATGTTTGATTTTGTTATATAATTTCAGGATTTGCTCCAGTGGTCAAAGGTAACAGGTTAGTAGTTATCATAGCTTATACACTTTTAAAGATATAATTGAAACTATTGTTATTATTAACTGTACTACTTTAGCCAGGATGCCTTATATATTATAAACAGTTTTTCTCCCCTGTAAGACAACATTGTGATTGCATGAGATCATAATCATCACTGCAGCCCAGTAACAAAGGATTAGGAGCTGAACCAATAGAAATTTTGTATCCTGTCAAATTGAGAAGGTAGGCCCTTGGGATAGCTAGAAGAAATCACCTACATATAGAAGACATCCTTGAAGAACAGACATCCTCTAGGAAAACCCCAATACAAGTGATAAAACTATATATGACAAGAAATTGGCAAGTATCAGCATAGAAAACAATATAAAATAAAACAAAGAAAATAGAAAATGACAAGGTACAAAAGCAAAATGTAATTTGAGACCTCCAGCTCACCCTGAACAAACGCAGAACAGAAGGAGAAAGACAAAACTGGAAGTCAAACACTGGAACTTTCCCAAGTGATAGCAACAGAATTAAAGAAAAAAAAAAAAAAACAAGTGGAAAAGTCTATAGAAAAAATAACCTCTCAGGTAGAGAAAGAAATGATGCTTAAAATAAAAGATATTAGAGAAGATGCAGACAAAAGAATAGATGAATTTAGCAAAATGATTGGAACAAAAATTGCTCATCATCTGAAAAAATGGAACAAATAAAGCAACCCAAACAGAAATCC
Source organism: Myocastor coypus (assembly GCA_004027025.1). Taxonomy (NCBI): domain Eukaryota; kingdom Metazoa; phylum Chordata; class Mammalia; order Rodentia; family Myocastoridae; genus Myocastor; species Myocastor coypus. The sequence continues at coordinate 4,733 of PVJA010007923.1, read as the reverse complement.
AAGAGATTAAAAACCCCACTGAAAGTACGCAGCAGACTGAATGAAGGAGAAGAGAGAAATCTGAGATCTGGAAGACAGAATTGAAGCTAGTGATCATGAAAAGAAAGATATCTTAAAAATAGCAAGAGACCATGAGAAGTCAATCCAACAGCTATAACATGAAGCAGAGAAGAATAACATAAGATTGATTGGGGTCTGTGAGAAAGCTGGAGACAGTACAATGCAAACAAACAAACAAACAAAATCTCTTCAGAGATATAATGGCAGAAAACTTCCCAAGTGTGGATAAAGAACTACATATAATGAGGCATATAGAACTCCAAATAGTCATGATCAAAATAAAACTATACCAAGACATATAGTAATCAAATTTACAGAAATCCGGCATAAAAAAATATTAAAATCTCTGAGAGAATAGAAACAGATGACCTATAAAGGAAAGCCCATCAGAGTCGCGGCAGACTTCTCAACATAAACTCTCAAGTCAGGAAGATCTTGGAGTGAAACATTTCAAATCCTGAAAGAAAATAACCTCCAACCCAGATTAATGTACCCTGCAAAACTATCTTTCAAAATTAATGGAGAAATAAGTATTTCCATAGCGAAGTACAACTCAAAAGATTTACGACCACCAAACCATCAAGTATAATTATCAATGCAAATGGATTCAATTCACCAATCAAAAGAAACAGACTTGTAGAGTGCATTAAGAAACAAGTTCCAACAATGCGCTGTATACAAGAAACACATTTAATGAAAAAATAAATTCATAAACTGGATATCAGAGATGGAAAACAATCTTCCATGCAGCAGGAGCTCCTGGGCTGGAGAGATAGCTCAGCAGTCTAAAGTGCCTGCTTAGGAAAGCTTAGGCTCTCACAGGGACCGTGGTTCGATCTCTGGCACCACATGCTGCACCAGCCCCACACCCACAGCAGGCTGAGCCAGCCATAACATAAATAAAAGTTAAAATGAATGAATGAATGAATGAATAAATGAATAAATAAATAAAGATGTATTTCTTCCTAAAAAAAAAAAAAAGCAGGAGCCCAGAAAAAATCAGAGGTAACTGTTCTAATTCATACAGTGTGTACTTCAAACCAAGAATAATCATAAAAGGTAAAGAAGGTCACTACATATTTGTTAGAGGAAAACTTCAAGAGGAAGAGATAACAATCACAAGTATATATGTACCAAATATGGGAGCACCCAGCTATATAAGACAATTAATAGATGTAAAAATCAAATAATTAGGATCCAGTTATAACTGGAGATCTACTCAGGAGGTGGCATTGTGTCGGGGTAGCCTGAGCTGACTAAATAACCACCACAATAAATAATAAGAGTAACTGAAAAAACATTTCAATGAATACATGTAAAATGACTTACTTTGAAGGCCTGATATCGTTCATTATTTAACACAGCTCTAACTTCAGAGCTTTCTCCATCTTCAATAATTTCCTGTGTAGATGGTTGAAAAACATTTTAAGTTAGTGACACTGGAGAATGGTAGCCTGAGACAATCAGATTTATAGATCTAGGAGCCCGATTTCTCGTGAATTGCGTGAACGCTGCCTGCAGCATGCTTTCTTTCCTCATTTACAGAGAGCAAGACTTGCCCTATTAGTTAAAGTCCTAGGTCATCGTATATTCAAAGGCCCTTTATAATCTTCAGGGACAAGCATGCAGAAAGGTTAGGGCACACATCTGTAGAACCGCCATACAGGAAGTTTTCCCTGGAAATGTATGCCCAAGTATTTCTGATAGTTTTCTTTTCAACGAATGACAACTTTTTGAAATGAGAGACCTTTCCCATGGAGCAGGTTCTTTTGGGAGCCACTAAAAGTTCTGTCCACATTAAGTTCTGAGTATGTGTAACTCAATGCCACCTCTTCCAGGGAGAATTGCCCTTGAATAATGTATCTTTTTTTTTTTTTTTTTTTGTCTTTTTTTTCTTGCAGTTCAGGATGGTCTTGAGCTCACTTTTTGTAGTCCAGGCTGGTCTTGAACTCACACTGATCCTCCTGCCTCAGCCTTCCTAGTGCTGGGACTACAGGCATGCGACACCACGCCTAGCTGAATAATGTATCTTGAACTTGACTATACTGAGATTACTACCAGATAACCAAATTGTCTTGCCGGTATTGCAGGCAAGATATTGCCTATACTTTTACTAAGTATATAAAATCACTTCAGCTCTCTAGAACACAGACAGCCAAAAATCAGTGTCGCTAAACATCTCACACTCCCCACTCCTCTAGAGGGGACAACCCCGAGTGGGATTGCATCTTTGCAAAGGCCTGTTTTAGAAGTTAGCCTTTGTCCTGCTGTAGAGTTCTCAGGTCGCTGGAGTCTCTCCCTCCAGGAATATAACAACAGTGCAGGAGAGCTCTTCTAGTTCTACGAGGTGGCCTTCTGCAACTCCAGCTGTGATAATGTCAGCATATGGATTAAACACATTTATACATCTATTTATCTTAGACAGATGGATAGGCCAATAGGTAGGCATGTAGGTAGGTAGATAGAGGATAGATAGATAGATAGATAGATAGAGAGATAGATAGATCGATAGAGATCAACACTACATACATATAGGTGCAGAGACTGAGAGATGCAGAGAGAATAAGCTGTGAATACCATATCTACAATTGACAGAAAACCCTGCTATTAGTTCACACCTCCCGCCTTCTTCTAACCTTACCTCTATAACGCACTTCACCTTCTCTCCCAGGCAGGGAATACCCTCAGTGTCCTTCATCCTGATGATGGCAAATGGCAGAGACTTCAGGACAGAGGCAGCCCTCATATATATCACGTAAGAGGCTTCATCCTCTCTGAACTCACAGTTTTCAGCCAATGTCTCAAAGGCGTTCTGGGGAATTGAACCGGATAGACAACAAGCCCTTGAGGTGGCGGCCACTTGTAAGCACCTCTTGTACCCTTGTGCATCCTGGACAGTATCCTGGAAGGTCAGGACTGGGCCTCCCATTCCCCTGTAGCCTCCCATGTGAGATTAAGGGAGTTGCACTGAAGTGATAGTTGCCCGATGCATTATAAGGAAACTGAGTTCTCTGCTGGTAGATATTTGGGAATAACTTAGAGCCTGCCAGGTCCCAAGAGGAGAGGCGCACTTGGCTCGACTTCTGCTCCTTGCTGTCTGCTTCACTGATCTGTAGTTAGGCTTCTGTGGCCATCACTAGGTATCCTTGTCTCTTCCAATGTGGCAGCATTCAGTCAGGCTTGCTGAATGGGCACCCGTGCTCCTGGGTCACGCGGCCTCAGAGCCCTGGCTACTTCAGGTGGGGCGTGTTTACACTGCTACCAGGAGAGGGAGCAGCTGCCCCTAGGCTGTCACACTCAGTACCTCAGAACTCCACAGTTTCCTGGTTTTCTTTGCTCTTACTATGTTTTGGCATAATTACAATATTTGGTTTTTCAGAATATTTGCCTTCAATTCAGTAATCACGTTCCTATAGTCTATAACTCAAATGTACTTTGTTCATGTCCATAAAAGAAAAAGAATCATTCTTGTCCCAAATTTCCAGGGGAAAAAGCAAGACATGATTTAGATTCTAGACCCAGAGAAAGCACCTGGCTACCCTTCATGCACGCTGGGTGTTGAAGTAAAGCCCGCTTACCGTGAAGATGGAGTTGCAGTTGTCTAGAGTGGTCCTCCTCTGACATGCATACTCAGAGACCTTTTGCCCAGCGAGTGGTGGGGCCTCCTGGGGGCCTGGCTCGGGGCCAGCTGGAGGGTCTCTTCTCACCTAGACAAAAGCATAAGCATCTCTTTTAAAAGACAGTATTGGTAATATTAGGTATACAGAGAGAGAACAATTGGGGACCATTTGGTGGCTGTCGTCTCTGAACAGAGAATAAAATTATTAGAGACTCAAAGTTCATGTTCTATGCACTTCTAATATGTGTGCCTGCTATTATTACTATGCATTATTTGTGAAGTAAGAAAGTAGCCACGACAACAAGCCAGCAGTGAGCTTCAACTTTTATTTTCTCCAGCTTGATGATGATCCAAGCTCTCTTCCCAAGGATTCTAGCTCTAGTGGTTGGTGGTTTTGAACTAAGCTTAATTTCTTTCTTTTTCCTTGAATGAACATAGCCCACAGAACATAAGAGCCAGCTATATTTCTTGTTGCTGGAACATGAAGGCTTGAATATTTTGCAATGTTTATCTAGAAATATGTCCATAAAAATAGTCATCGCCTCTTCATCAGGGCCCCTAAGCACCGCATACCTATGTCTCACCTTCACCTGTCTTGTGAATTGGGTGCTGTAGTCACAGGATAGAGGAGGAAACGGAAGTTCAGTGCAGCTAAATGACTTGGCCAAGGTCACACAGGAGGAGCCTGGGGCTCTACCCAGACTCACTGTCTCCAGGTCCCCTACTCTCAGCCACCCGCAGAGGCCACGACACTCACGACCAGCTGGTGCTGCCCCGTCGTCTCCACGGGCTGCCCGGCTCCCATGCATGCTGTCAGCCAGGAGACGTCCAGGAGCTCCAGCCGGGAGCTGGCTCGGATGTTTTGCACCTGCAGCCACTCCAGAACGTCATTGCCCGAGTTGTTCTCAGCCACTATGTGGGTGACAGAATCGCTGCAAAAGATGACACGAATTTATGAGCTAAGGAGCTTTCAGAATCAGAAGCTGTCCTCTGCCCTCAGGGTTTCAGAGCGTTCTATGTAGTGGAGAAGATGCTCAGTAACGGGCTCCAGAGG
>PVJA010007922.1:0-66520 GCA_004027025.1 Myocastor coypus | reverse complement strand
AAGTCTCCATGACTGATCACGTTGGAGGTTCGTAGAACCAGACAGAGGCTCCAGGGAGAAATGGGAGGCCAGCGATCTTGCATGCGGAGCAGGTCGGACTACTTCCACACCAAAGCTCTGTTCTGTGAGACCCACAGAAGTGCCATGCCACGTGTCTGGTGTGCCTGAAAGGTTCAGTTATGTCTGCAGTGTTCACAGGGAACCTCAGGGCTGTGTGACTTGGTTTATAACATCAAATAAGGAACTCTAATAATTTTAAAGTTTTCTGAAAACATTTTCAGCTAATCTTTATATACACTAAATGATTAATATACAGTTGAAAGATGTTAGGTATTGCTGGTATTTGATTAAGCTCTACTGCAGATAACTCATTTTTATTTCCATGTATACTGAACATTAATTTCAATAAATATTTTTACACCATCATTTTTCTCACTGATATTTATAGCCAGAATTTATTTACATTTTCTTCCTGTTGAAAAGATAATAACATTTATCTGCACAAGATTTGAGTTCTAAGTATTTATTTAACCTCAGAGACTTTCTTAATAATTTTTGCACTGTACACTTCTCCTACAAAATATTTAAGGTTTTTATTCACTTTTTCTAAAATGCTTTTAAAGTCACAGTTGACGTATTTGTTTAAGCTTACCAAATATGAAAAACTAAAATGTGGACGATCTTACACATTTGCATATATGCGCGATTATTATGTTAGGAAACTCTTACGTGCTAACTCCTGGGAGGACGGCAGCTGCCCCTCACCTCTGAGCTCCTGAGGAGCCAGCCTTGTCCCCCTGCGTGCTTGGGGCAGTTCACTTATTTATGACTAATGTTCTAGTCAAACATCAGGGCAATAAAAGTTTCAATTTTATTGGGCTATAGTAAAGAGTATCTGTTGTAGGGTAAGTACTGAGAAACATCTTAATTTCTCTGGCTGTATTTATTCATGCATTTATATGTTTTATACAAGGCCCTAAATAGCAGAGATACAATATTATAGCTTTGATCCTCAAGCACCTTATAGCATAGAGGAATCATTTATACAAACACTTACAAGACAGTAGAATTACATTGTGAACGTATTAACATTAACATATGAAATAGAGTGGCAACACATATATTTACTTGGAAAAATATATGATGTATTTCTTGTTTGTTTATTTATTTATTTATTTATTTAATTTATTTATTTTTGAGGGACTGGGGTTTGACTTCCCCTTGACCTGGCACTTGCCAGGCAGGCACGTGTGCCATGGAGCTATCTTCCCAGCCCCGATATATTTAAATTTTAAACCTAAGGAAAGATTAAGAATGCGGTGAGGGCCCACTGCCTTGGTTTTTTGAGTCAAATCTCACTAAGCTGTGCAAGCTTGGGGAAGAAAGGGCCTTCCTCGGGAGAGGGTGGGAGTCGCCTTGCTTGTTTTTGGTCTTTTTTATTTTATTATTTTTTATTGAATTGTTTTTTGGGGGTGGTTATTGGGGTGGCCATGGACCAAACCCAGACCTTTCAGCTTGCTAGGCAAGGATTCCACCGCTGAGCCAAATCCCCAGCCCCACTCGGGAGCGGTCAGGAAATGGAAGTGGGGCAGCTTCGCCTCAGAGCTGAGCTCCCTGGGCACCAGAAGATACTGTTGTGCTTTTTGAAAACCCAAATGTGAAGTCACCAGAAATGTGATTCCCAGTGGTGCTCCAGCTTATGGTACAGGGGGAGAAGTATTGGCTTTAAAGAAGCTCGGCATATGGCATTTATTTTTAAAATGTTTTTCCTGAACCTAAAATTTGTAATACCAACAGATGTGTCAGGCTTTAAATACTTACAGCATGATAGCGAACTAATTCCTTTGCTGCTGAATTAAGCCACTATTTCAAAGAATTAATATGCCATGCAGGAGAGGAGGACTTCATGGCTTCTCCTGACAGCCTCAGAAGCAAATACCTAATTGTTTGAAGTTTACAAATAACTGATGAGTGGAAAGTCAGCCCTTGGTCAGCATGTACTGCCTCAACTCCACTTTGTACCCCAAATTAAAGTGCAGACTTCAGTGGGCCCTAAGGGAAACTTGCCCCTGGGTAAGCAAAAGGAAGAGGAAGTGGTACAGGTTACAGGTTCTTCTTTACCTTATTTTCAGTACCCAGGTCTGGAAAATGAAAATAAATGAACACCTTTTAGTGTGGAGGAGTTTGCTCCAGCCCTCATAAATGGCGGTCATATTTGCCTCTACCCCAAGGAATCCACTGCTTCTGCCTCGGTGTGGCTGAGCTCCGGCCAGACCCACGGGTTAAGGCCCAGTGGGGCTACGTGGTGGCTGGCCACCTCTCCCATCAGGTCCTAGCTGTTAGATACTAACCTGCAGAAGATGGCTTGCACACCATGTATTACCACAAGGCATTCCCAAGCTCCTACCGTCCTCCAAGCCTTTTTTTCTTAGAGCAACCATGCCGGGCGTGGTGGCTCACGCCTGTAATCCCAGCACTCAGGAGGCTGAGGCAGGAGGATCGGTGAGAGTTCGAGACCAGCCTGGGCTACAAAAAGTGAGCTCAAGGCTAGCCTGAACTGCATAGCGAGACCCTGTCTCAAAAAGACAAAAAAAAAAAAAAAAAAAAAAAAAAAAAAAAAAAAAAAAAAGCAACCAAACTCTGGTAGAGCGGACATGGAGGTTAACTTACAAGAACTTACTCGGACCTAGGTAGGATCAATGTGTCGTGGCCAGCATTTCCTTACTTTTAAAACTAACATCTAGGGAAAAAACCCAATCTCCGAAGCATCCTAAGCACACTCTAGTTCCTCTTTTTCCAAAAGAGCCATGGATTTCTCTTTCAGAAGGTCCCAAGGCATGAATGGATTTAGTTAGACCAAATCATATAAAAGTAAGCAATTTTTACTTAAAAATTATAGGCCAGGGAGACAGCTCAGTAGATTAAACACTTACCTGGCTAGGGCAAAAGTCTACATTCGATCACCAGTTCTGCAAAAAAAAAAAAAAAAAAAAAAAAAAAAAAAAAAAAAAAAAAAAAAAAAAAAAAAAAAAAAAAAAAAAAAAAAAAAAAAAAAAACCCAAAACAACGAAAAGAAATTCGAATTATACCTAAAACGAAGTGACTCGTGCATAGGAGAGGCCCAGCGAAGGAGCGGTGGGCATCACATGATCTGTGGCAGCTGCTGCCCACGGAGAGCCTGGCCGACGTGGCTCCTGTGTGTGTGGCTCAGGGTCACACACACCTGATCCCTGCCTGTTCAGGAAATGCGATGTTCCACCCATGCGCTAGCTTGCTTGTTAAAAGCGATGCAAAATGACTCCAAAGAGGCACTGTGTGATTCATTCAGTAAAGAAGCAAGGATTCTGGTGCATCGTACCACCCTGAATACTTTGATTTTAATGCACGACTACAACTTTTTTATAAAGATGTATGGACCTCATGCGTTGTTGACGTACCTGAACACTTACTTTTATAGGTGACGGGGACACCACTCCTACAATCAACTTAGACCGTGAGTATGCTTTCCACATACAAGCCATACCTGTGTCTCTTTCGCGGCATACGCTCTCACCGTATTTCCACAAGAAGCACTTGAACCACATCCATCATAAAACCAAGGCAGTCGCTTGGCTCGTAATAAGTATGAATTTTCGTATATGTAGTGGTCAAAGATGCAAAGACCACAAAATGCTGAATGTGAAAGTTGAACTTTGTGAGAAAATTTCCACGCTACTTCATATGAGTTTGAAAAGAGCACTGGGGCACCGCCTATGTAGGGCCATTTTTACGAGGTGGCACATGGTGCTCTGGCTATAATAACGTCACTTGGGTACAGACTCAGTAAGCATAACGCTGGCAACATGTACTAAGGAGCTCCACATTCTTGCTGCTACAGATTGAGAATGACCAGGCCATGTGGTTCTGTCTTGCTCAGGCTGTACGTTGCCATTGACATCTAGACATAACCACTGCTTCGCTTTATCTTGAGGCTCACAAGGGAAGTCCACTGTACTTGAGGAGCGAGGCTGCAGTACATTGTGCAAAGTCTCCATCACCTTCAGGACGATTCCTAGCTGCTTGGAGCCCATGAGTTCTTTGTGCTCCTCAGCAACAGACCCAAGGATGTCAACCCTAGGCTCCGATCACATGCTACCATTGTTACCAGCATTCTAGGGCAGTCACAGTAGCTCCATGTGTGTAGCTGTAAGGGTAGCAAAGAAACTGAGAAGCACGGTTATTTCCCACTGTTAAGTCTAAACACTGGGTCTGATCCTGTTTGCAGATCCCGTAATATCTTGTGCCAAAACAAAGCAACTGCGAGTGGTTAATGGGATTCCAACACGGACGAATGTAGGATGGATGGTGAGCTTGAAGTACAGGTAATTATCCATAATAAACTATCATACACGCTTGAGCCCTGCAGAGTCTTGTCCCCGCCAGCACGGTCACCTGTGGTCATGGAGTCTGTGTCCTCCAACAGGCGCTGGCCCTTGGCCTGTAAAGAAGGACTGCTCCTCACTCGAGGAGCTCAGAGAAGGACTTGATCAGTATCTTGCTGCACCCTGGGCCCTGGAATCTGCACCGGGTGCCTCAGAGAGCCTTTGCATATGTCCACAGTCTCGCGTGTGCTGTCACTGTCTTTACTCCAAAGAGACAATGCTTTCGATTATACAGAAAATTACTGTGGACGAGAGCCATAGTATTTATGATACAAGTAGTGATTTTCTAATCTCGAATTATAGTTTTATCGCTAACATGTCTACATGTAATCTTCTGAAACATGTTATGTTTACTTTTAATTTCTCATTGTCATTGAGAAAATGACATTTAAAAATTTCACTATATTTTATTATGAAAAAGACTGAGGTTCCTTTGATAGTTGTGCAGTCTTGATGTTACGATCAGTGCGGATAAGGAAGCTTAGCTATGCCCACCTTCTGCAGTGATGTGCTCCAAGCCCGACACTGCCTATCGTGTCATAATGGTAGGTAATCTCTAGTAATTATGCTACTGGAGGTAGATATTGAAAGGAAGAGTACATTTACAATTCAGCAAACCTTGCCATCGCTTCTCAGAGAAGCCCATGTGTTCATTGAACTACCCAGGCTGCCAGCTGTGTCTATCCAGATGTCCCTGTGCAGCACACTCAAGTGCAGAGGACATCAGCTGCATTTTCCCTCATGGGGTTGAGACCCCAGCTCCTCCATCTGCACCTTTTGTTCCCGCTGAACATGGCGCCTTCTTTCCCCAGTGATTCAGGCCTGAAAATTCCTCAAGTTTCAAATCTCGCTCCTTTTTTGAACCAACAAACAAACAAACGAAAGAAAAAAAAGAAAACACTCTTCCTGTTCCCTCACCCTTAGCCTACTGGTGCAAGGAAACACGTCTCTCAGGCCATCGCAGCATATCTCCTCTTATCAGTGGCGTGACACTAGGATGGAGACAACAGGAAACTGAAGTGCTTTATCTATCAGCCAGCTCATAGGACGACGGACCAGTCATTCTTTGGTGTACGACTTTAGGTGGCCACAATGTTGCAGAAGTTCTCTTAGTATAAAGTTCTCTTCGTATGTACCTTTGTCTCAAGGAATACCTTAAAAGATCTACTATTTCTACCAGTAATTCTAGTGTAGCTGTCCTAGACTTGTAGTACTGAAACAGAATTATGGTGGAATTATGAAAAAAGTCAGAAGATGAGTGTACAGTATGAAGATTTAATAAAGACCAAATGTTTCTAAGGTTTAATTTTATTTTAGAAAGTGATGTAAGGGCCAACGAAGTAGCTCAAGTAGGCACAGGGGCCTGGAGTTCTACCTCTGGGCCTGTCTTGCTGCTCCTGCCCCTGGTGCACACTGAGATGACAATTGAGACTAGGTGTGTTGGCGTGTGCCTGTAATCTCAGCTCTTGGGAGGCTGTAAACAGGCAGATCACTACGAATCTGATCTAGTAGTGAGACCCTGAACACCCTGTAGACTCTTCCCTAAAAAAAAGAGTGATCTTTATAAAAGAAATTTAAGTTCTTTGTTATAGAAAATATCATGAGGATTCATACCTCTCAGTTACTTAGTGGCTCTTTCCTAACTCATAACCCCAAGGGTAAGGCAGTTTAGATTCCTGAATTATAGTTAGCAACCAAATAGAGCAAGGTGTCTTTCTGCTACACTTCATTCCTAAGGATCCCATAAGTCTTTTCAGAGGATCAGAGTCCTGCCAACTTTTAGAATCGTTTTCTTTTAAGTCCATGTTCTTAGCAACAGCAGCTGTTTGGCTATTTTTCCAAAATGCGTACTGAGAGAAGAAAGATTAAAAGTCTGCATTTACTGTTCTTTTGCGTGGTAGGGGCCATAAACACCCATGCTCTTAGTCCAAGACTGCTCGGGTATTACCCTGTGAAGCCTGAACTGCTGCCTCCTTGGAAACGCAAATCATAAGAAGTTGCACATCTCCATGTTTCTGCCAAAAAATGAAGAGACTCACAGATTTTGAATATCAGCATATAAATACACTAGCACTTATTATTTCCTATAAATATTTTACATATACCTAAATGACATGTCTGGCAAGTTTGCTTTACTTTTATGAAATATTATAGTGAAACATTATATTGTGAGTCATACATGGAGCAGACACTTTTCAAACTCAGTCACATTCTAACATATCCAGCTTAAATACTGGTGGGGACGGGGGAGCGATAGCGCAGATCCCTCCTGCTGAGCTGTTTTCAGGGTTGAAGAAGGCCCAAACTTGTATTTTCAATAAGCACATGAAATTACAAATAGCTCAAGCTTTGATCGTTCTATTACATAATTGCAAGAGATGCTTTTATATCACAAAGATAAATGCATTTGTAGGAAGTAAATATTGTTAAGTGACAGTTCTTTGTCATAGAATTTATTTAATAAAATGGTAGCCACCTTATTAACAATTTTAATGGTATCATCTCCAAATTGGACCCCTGAGTTACGCACGCTGCTACTGAGTTTATTCCCATTGGGTGAGCGTGTGTCTCTTCCGCTCTCCTGCATTTATTTTTCACGGATTGAGCCGTAGGCTTTGCCTGAACTGGCAGCCGCGCTCTTCATGCAGATGCCCCTTGTTTTTCTCTCCTCTCTTCTTAGAAATAAACATATCTGTGGAGGATCACTGATTAAGGAGAGCTGGATCCTTACTGCAAGACAGTGTTTCCCTGCAAGGTAAAGTGTCCTTTAAATCGATATTTGTTTTCAGCATTTGAAAGTAAGTTCTTCTTTCTACGCCGCTCTAAACAGTTATGTTATCAGTACGTTTCAGGTCCGAGTACCGATCTCAAGCCTCGCAGGCCCGTCCCGTTTGCATCTGTGCATGATGTGTCTCAATTTTCTCTTCATCGCATTCCCCTCCTTTCCCTCCAGCCCCTTTGCCCCTCCGCATTTGAAGCTTAGAATGTGCCTTTATTTTGCAGAGATCCACTACCATGAGATGACTGAGTTAAGTTTTTAAAATTTAGATGAAAAACTTTTAACTGCACTGATATTTTCTTATTTTGTGTTGCTTCAATTTGCTGCTTTTCATGCCTGTACACTCTCACTTGGGAAAAATTTTTCCTATGCTATGTAAATAAATTATGTTCCGGCCTCCCAGTTGCATTCTTATTGCCACAGAGAAATTCTTTTCTGTAAATTATCAACAATTTCTCTCACTCTCTGCTTCTCCTTTCTTATGTGGAATCAGCCCCAGGACCATCCTGGGAATAGATTTGATGAAATTTAGCCATCAGGGAGGATAAGGAGACGGCAGCTGGAAACTCACTTCCTAATTCCTATGGAGGTCACTTTGATTTTGTTTGCCCAAGGCTTCCATCCTCATTAATAAACCAAATATGTTCACAGCTGAGATAAGGCACAGTTTGCAGAGAAATTAGAATTCATGCAGCCAATTTTGCCGGAATGCTCATAAGGGACTTTCTCCCTAACAAATACAACCACAAGGGTTTTAAGAGCGTCATTTAGATTTTGGCTATTGAGAAGCTCTTTCCACTTAAACATGTGCTTGTAGCATTTGAATCTCCTGAAACAAATGTGTTGCAGTTTTGTTTTTGTTTTTGTTTTTGTTTTTTTTGGACAGGATTTTGCTATGTCGTTTTGGCTGGCTTTCAGGTCGCTGTCCTCTTGCCTTAGCCTCCTGAGTGGTGGGGATCTTTGTCATACTTTGAATCAAATTTTAAATTATTCTAATGAAAGTATATATACAAGTAATATTGTACAGTTGGAAATTTGACTTAGATGCTTTTTTTCTTTTTTACACTTAGAAACAAAGACTTAAGGGATTACGAAGCCTGGCTCGGAATACATGACGTACACGGTCGAAGAGACGAACAACACAGGCAGATCCGGAATGTGTCCCAGCTGGTGTACGGGCCTGAAGGGTCAGACCTGGTGCTGCTGAAACTCGCCAGGTGAGCCCCTTTCGGCGTTGTTCAGGACAGCAGAAGGCCTGAGGGGCTCTTCCTCAGCCATGCAGCCATCCCTGCTGTCCATGTGTGCTTGGGAGCTTGTATGCTGCCTGTCAGTGACACAGACTCATGCATAAGTGTGTGCCATGCTGGTGCGGTGAAGACTACTCGAGAAGCTGTCAAACGTACACAAATGAAGCGGGGCCCACAGTCTAATCAGCCTGCTTTCAAATTCAAGCTTCGTGAGTCATTACTTGAGAACTTTGAAAAGGGCAAAACCACATTATTTTTCTAAAGGCAAGTACTTAGTCTTAAGTAGGAACAAATAAATATTCGTTTCTGTACTACCTGTTTGAAATTTGGTCATTATCATCAGGGGTTCCTTTTCTCCATTCTGAAAGAAGTGAACTTTCGTTCTCTTTAAATATTAACCGGGAATTTGCATTGCAGACGCTAACGGTGCGTTGAGCTCTGGCCCAGCGACACCCTTCTGTTCCTTCCCCTCAGGCCAGCAGTCCTGGATGACTTCGTTAGCACCATCGATCTGCCTAACTATGGCTGCACGATTCCCGAGAAGACCACCTGCAGCGTCTACGGCTGGGGCTACACTGGATGTAAGTGATTTTCCAACGGATGAGGCGAAATGATGTTGGCATCATTTGGGTCCGCGGCTTGTGAGCTTCTTTCGCTCCCTGGCCGCGGGCCCTGACCCTGCCTGCTTTGTCTCTCCCAGTGATCAACGCTGACGGCCTGCTGCGCGTGGCGCACCTCTACATCATGGGCAACGAGAGGTGCGCCCAGCACCACCAGGGCAAGGTGACGCTGGACGAGTCTGCAATATGCGCGGGCGCTGAGAAGATCGGGTCGGGGCCCTGCGAGGTAACAGCGGGTTCCTTAGGAAAGGGGCTCGGGGCTACCATGCAGCCTCCTGCAGGCAAGAGATAGCCATGAACTGGTTTCTGCCTCTGTTTGAATCCATAGTGAAACATCTCGTGTCTTAAACACAACACACTCCTGGGGCAGTCACCTTGCCAAAGTAGATGTGTGTAGCCAGCACTCACTGGGAGCCCGCGGCGATCACAGGGACTCCAATCTGTGTGATGCCATGACTTGCATTTTCCTAAGCTTATCTGATCTTCCCAAAGTCTCCTGAGTGAACTTCATGGAAATGTTTTGAGACACATGCCTGGTTTTAAACTTTCTAATGTTTTTGATTTTTTTCAATAGCTGTGTGTGTGTTTGTCTGTGTGTGTTTGTGTGTCTATAAATAAATTTTATTTTTAAAAAACTCGAAGGTCAAAATGTGCTACCCCATGAGTTTGGGCATGAGCATTTTTCAGGCAACTGTTCTTCTCCCTTGGCAAGGGTCCTGTCCCTGCTCCACACGGACAGGCTGCCCGGCTGTGACCTCAGCTGTGCTTGGCATGGGAGAGGCCTGTGCTGGAGCCCCGGAGCCCAGTGCTGGTGGGGCGGCAAGGAGGAGAAACGGGGCTGAGGTCTGTGCGTGTGGAATGCCTACTGGTCTGTGAGCATGCATGTCGTATGTACTGCGGTGTGTGTGTGTGTGAGCGCTGTGCGTGGAGCTTTTTATTTCTGACAACATTTACTAAGTTAATGATGTCTTAGAACTGTTCTTGAAAGATATGATTAAAAGCAGATTATGTGTTTATAAACACTGTCAAATTTGGTGTCAGTCCAAGAAATGAGCGTTACTGTTGTACAAGGAAAAATATAACTAGGAGAAGAAAGACTGTGTTCTCTTTAGCCCTAAAGACTTCTGTGAGCTTGCAGTTTGCAAGCTAGACCCAGCCCTGAGCTCACTGCGCCAGCCCGGCATGCACTCTCCCTGGCTTGCCTGTACAGCGGCACCTGTTACCTGCTTTTCAGGCATACAGCCTTTGGTCTCAGTTAAGAATCTATACAGTATTTATTTCTTTAATTTAGCCTGAAAGCATGTATACCTTTAGCTCATTTGTGTTACTTTTATTCTTATTGGTGACTTTGATTTAGTTGGATTCTGCCACTTGTCAAACATAAATTTATTCTCCTAAATATGCACACCTATCTATGTATGTTCATATATATAGGCAACTTAACCACTGAAGGAAATTTAAAAATATAAAAGAAAAATCTCTCAAAATATCTATCTATCTATGTATCTATGTATCTATCTATCTATCTATTATCTATCTATCTATCATCTATCTCTCTATCTATGTATCATCTATCTATCATCTATCTCTCTATCTCTCTATCTATCTCTCTATCTCTCTATCTATCTATCTATCTATGGCAGCAATAGCCTCCCATCTACAAATGACTCCAAAGCTAGTTGTTTTGAAGAGCTAATATCAGGACTGGGCATGGTGGTGTGTGCTTGTAACCCCAGCACTTGGGAAGCTGAGGCAGGAGGATCAATGACAGTTTGAGACCAGCCTGGGCTACAAAAGTGAGTACAGGGCCAGTCTGAACTGCATAGCAAGACCTTGTCTGTAAAAGACAAGGAAAAAAAAAAAAAAAAAAAA
The DNA here is from genome assembly GCA_004027025.1 of Myocastor coypus. Classification (NCBI taxonomy): domain Eukaryota; kingdom Metazoa; phylum Chordata; class Mammalia; order Rodentia; family Myocastoridae; genus Myocastor; species Myocastor coypus. The sequence continues at coordinate 55,581 of PVJA010007922.1, read as the reverse complement.
AAAAAAAAAAAAAAAAAAAAAAAAAAAAAAAAAAAAAAAAAAAAAAAAAAAAAAGAAGAAGAAGAGCTAATATCAGAAATCACTCATGTACTTTTTAAAAGAATAGCTGCGTTGCCTCAAAAGACAGACTGCATACAAAGTCCTTTACAGCCAAGTGCTGCCTGACCATGACTAATCTTTCCTTAGAACTTCTGCAGCTCTCTTCTCTCCACACACATACTGGGATCCATTTCTGCTGTAAATTCGATCTGTCTGACCACTTTAGGGGGAAATCAGAATGGTCCTATCTACTTTTATTTATGTGAGGTGTCCAACTCAAGCACGGTGCATGAAGAGGGTGTGGCATCGTTGGGAGTGTTCTGCAGAGCAGAATGTAGATCTGCGTCCTCATGGGTAACTACATGCAGTGCTCTGTGAGGATGTGTGCACAGAAAAACGCACGTGTCCATCCCTGGCCTGCCCTCGTCCCTCCGCTATCTCTAATAATGCAACAGTGCTGTCGTCCAAGAAATCCCACATTCCTGAGAGAGGGTATGGTGTGTAGATATGACTAAAGAAACTACTAATTACAACAGTAAGTAAAGGGATGTCACTTTCTGGGAAATAATATACAGACTTATTTGAATAATTATCATCTTTTTACTTAATGTGATAAAATCATCTGAGGACAGATTGGGAAAAAAAACAATACATAGTTTTAGAAATAAATAAAAAGGCAAGGGTTTAATCATTAGAACCATACCAGGATTATTTTTACTCATGATTTCTGTGCATTTTTCAAATTTTCTATTTTAAACTTAGTGAGACTACCTTGAGATGAAAAAAAAAAAAGTGTGAATACATTTTACTTAGTCAACACCAATGGTTGTTTTTTCCACATTCAATAAAGGGAAAACATACTTCAAAGGATAAGTTAACAGTTTGGAAAAAGTGAGCCATTCTTAAGTGAATACTACATGTGGCAAGACAGTTTGTCCTTTGTACTTATCTTCAGCTTCCTCAGCTTGTTCCACAGAAAAACGACCTTGGCCAGAGACACCAGCCTTTGGCTGTCTGTGTTTCCGCTGCAGTGTGTCACTGTGTCTGACTCAAGCGCTCCTGAGCTGCGTGTCAGGCGAGGCGGGTGCCCTTGGGCTCTATTCATTATCTCTGAGCTATAACGAGCTGTTTCTCCGCCCTAGGGAGATTACGGCGGCCCGCTGGTCTGCGAGCAGCACAAAATGCAGATGATTCTTGGGGTCATCATTCCTGGCCGAGGCTGTGCCGTACCAAACCGCCCTGGCATCTTTGTCCGAGTAGCCTACTATGCAAAGTGGATACACAAAATCATCCTCACATATAAGGTGTCACAGTCCTAGCTGCAATGCTTGTGTCCGAAGTGTCCCTCCGGATCTGACAATTTTACAAGAAGATTTCAGAGAGTGTGGAGTGGAACTGTCACCTGAAACAGCTACTTGAGTGTCATGTTTGTTAAGATACTCATTAATATATAAGGGTATTTTCTGTTTTGTTTGTCAGTGTTATTTTGTAAATGTTGAGGTGAACTAAGGTGCATGCATGTGCAGTAACATAATTCCTGAAGATACTTGAATGGATTAAAAAATGCAAAATGTATGCTTGCTGGATTACAAAGGATTTAATGAAATAGGTCAATTAGTCTCTCCACGCTGCTTTCCAAGGTTAGTTTCTTAATGATGAATACATTAAGGGACATTTTAACCTCACCCAAACAATTTATACCTTGTGATCTTAAATTGAAACTGCATACTAAGTTGTATTATCCTTCATGTACCCTGTGTGATAGCTCATTCAAGTCTACTCACTGTGTGCCCAGAACAGTGGTACACTAACTCACTTTAATGAAACCCCATACCTGTTCCTGTACCTGGGCATGCTGGTGCTGAGATAGTCCAAGCCATGGTGTATCTAGCATAATCTCTCAGTACTTTAGAGGTATGGATCTGTAGTTTTTCCTCTAGAATAAATGAGAACTTTCTAGAGATCAGTAGAGATGTTAAGAGAACAGACAAGAGAAGCGATGACCTTCTGTATGTAACCCATAGATGACCTCTCTTGGAGGGTTTGTAAACTGAGGTTAGGATCTAGAGCGTTAAGGATTTCCTAATCTAGGTGTTTACATATTTATTATCGTCATTCTTTCATGTACCCTCTAATTCTTCAAGGGAAGAAAACAATACATATACTGAAGCTGTTTCTTTCCTCCAATTTTATAGCCACATATTTATGCAAGGTATTTGTACATCTGTGATCCAAAGCATTTCTTAAATTTTCTAATTGTACCTAACTTGAAGAAAAGCAAAATGCATAGGTCATTCAAAAGATATTAAAATACTTATTTCTAAGGTTTTCTTCTGTGATTGGATTCTAGTTCACACTCTCTGCATTAAATATATATATATATTTAATATATATATATATATATATATATATATATCTCATATATATATATATATGAGAAAAATGTCCATGTGCCTACAAAGTTTCATTAATAATCCATGAAAGAATTGTGTATTAAATTGAATATTAGAACAAAAATAGCAATAGCTTTCTCAACCTGGAAATACTTTACCATAATAATATGTTATTCAAGTAAAGCTAAAATTATAAATGGAAGGAACTGTGTTGCTTGAATCTGTATTCAAATTTTTCGTAATGTGGAAATGAATCTGCTGAGTAATTAGTTTATCAAGATATCTTCATTTTAACTCATTTTCTTTTAATGTAAGAGTTTTCCATTGCCATGGAAAATATGATTTTTGTTTGTCTGATTATAGCCAAATTGTAATATTTATTGTTCCATTTGGCATGACTAGCTAAAAAATTGTGTATTTGTCAAGAAGTGAGATTAAAAAGAGGCAATAGAAGAGGCTCGGAATTTCGCCAAGGTCTTCTTGTGTAGGTGGGACACACGGTGCATGCTCTGTGAGTCCACGCTCCACTTACCTGACTTAGTCCTGTCCTCTGTGCTAAGGCTGAGTCTGAACAAAGCGCTAAGAACTGTCCCGAGTGCTGACCAGCCGGGGCTGAGTCGCTTCTAAATTTGCAGCAAGTCTTAGTCCGCAGAGAGCAAGACGGTGCGTGCAGAAATGCTTGTGCCAAGTGTGCCGCCTTTTTGTTTTCTTTCAGAATTTTTTTTTTTTTTTTTTTTTTTTTGGCGGTAATAAAATAGATTCTAGTCTCAGGAAACAGTGAAAGAAAAAGAAAGTTCCCATAGGTTCCAGTCCACATGGTCCCATCATCGTTGCCCCTGTCTCCCCCCCTGTAAATAAAAGATCAGAAACTACAGGGGAGCATGGTCAAGATGTTAATAAAATGGATCTCCTTGGCCTGCTGAAGGTGCCAAATTTTATTAAGTGACATAATTCCCCTTCCAGTATGTTTTATAACAGTTGCCAGAACTTAAAGCATTCACGTTTTAAAATACTTTTTTCATGTCATTTTTTGGTAAATTTCCATGAGCAGAGATAAGTGTTAACCTACACATAAGATGCAGCTAATTTTTTAGATATTTTGAATTAGGTGTTTTCTGTTTTACAAAAGGGCACAAGCAGCCTGAATAAGCCATCATCAGGGAATGCAGACCAGCTCTACCCTTGCCAGGTTTAGGGGTCCAGGGAGTGCCACGGTGGCCACTGGCCATCCACACGTCCATGTTTCCTTAGCTGGCAGAACAGGGTACAGTCCCATTGTTACCTGGTTAAAGATTCTACTTATTGAGTAATTTTCGCCAAATAAACTTCAAAATAATTAGAAAGTTCAACTTATGAAGAAATCCACTTTATTATTTCCTTGGTAAAAGGATCTTTTAAGTTAAAACTTTTTAGTGCTTTGTTTGTGTTGGCTATTTCAATAACAGTTATATGGTGTTCTAATTGTAGACATTTGCCTATGTCTACCAGAAACGGAAATGTAAAATTAAAATATTTGTCACAATGCCTCTGCTGGGCAGAAAGGCTGATGATCCTTTTGTATACTTCTTTAATTTTATTGTAAAATATATAATGACTTCTACTCATGTGCTGTGGGCAGGTCCTCAGCGAGGGGGTTTCTAGCGAGTCGAGATCTAGCATTAATGAGCTCTTGCTTGCTGTCTAAGTGTATCTGACAAGCAGTGGGGAAGGCAAGACACTGCAGGCGAGCCGCCAAGCAGTCCTGGCACGCGGGGGCGGAGCTGCGCTTCACTTATTCCTGGGAATATTTCCTGCTGGTGCCAATGGTACTGTACGGAGTGAGTGTTCTGTCTACAGCATTCTCTCAGAAAGGACTCTGTCCAGAAGTGAGGGCTGGCTAGCAGGTGTTTCCTTATGGCTCCTGAACATTTTTTTTTTTGTAAAAATAAATACTAGTTTTGCAATATAAGGATCATGAGGTAATTTTTAATAAATTTTATACTAAAATGCCTTATATTTCTTACTGAAGTTCAAAGAAATGACCAATTTCAATTATCATACATTATATCAATAGAAAAACTCACTTGGAGAACTGAGTAAGGTGACACATTTGTCTTTTGAAAATTAATAATTTCAGTCAATTCCTTCTCATGAGTAAGTCCTGAAAAAGCAACGGATTTCTCAATATTCAATGAATGTGAAAAGGGCTAAACATGTCTAGACTTAGAGCTCCTTGCAGTGTAACTTCTATGGCTCATTTCCATTTGCACAGAGAGTTTCCATCTTAGGAACCTGAACACAGGATACTGTGGATACGAGGTGTGTCATATGTGTACATAGAAAATCCGTAAGCTGCCTACTGACTGGCAGAGCTGGATTTTACCCAAGAGGGGGAACACTGTGGTTCTGACTTGTACTATAATGTTCATGTAGTTAATAAAGTTGTTATTTTTATAACCATGATGATATTATTCTTAATGATAATAAAATATTTTATCAAAATGCTTTATTGTGCCTTTTTTTAATTCCGTGCACCACATGTTTCTGTCTGTTGTAGGACTGGAGTTCAGACAGCACAAACACCACTTCATGGACACAAATGACCTGTTCTTTGGTGCAGGAAATAACCTATAGTTATTCACAGAACTAAGAAAAATTTATTGTATTCCAACTTTTATTCATTGGAATATCAGTGATTTTCATTACTCCTGTTAATTTGGTCCCTCTAATTATATAGTATGCTCGGCCATTCATCATGTTTGCCAGGTGGATGCTCCCCTGTGGCTTGCCATTACCTGCAAAATATCCTTAGAAATGACCACTCCGTTTATTCACCGTGTCACTGTATGTTACAAACAGGATGTAAAATTAGTCCATTGGTCAACTTTAGAGATTTTTTGCAAAATGTACAAGAAATTCAAAATGAATGTGAATGACTGCTGTCTCACCTTTCTCTTGTTGCTGGGACAACAAACCCAAGACCTCAAATGAAGGAAGGAAAGGCTTATGTAGCTCACAGTTAGCGGTGCTTTCCGTCTGTGCTTGGCTGGCTCCAAGGCTGAGGGCCACGTGGAGGAGGGCAGCAGCTGATGGTGGTGGGAGGCAGCAAGAGCCACGGGAGGAGCTGCAGCTGCGGTAGCAGGCGACCTCTCTCCTTTCTTCTAGCGCACTCAGGCTATCCGCCGCAGTGGGGATGCAGCACAACACGCTCCCATAATCCCTGCATTGGATCCTGAATCAATCACAAACGCTAGAAGCCCACCCATCCCTGCACGAGGCTTTAAGTGGACAACTGGACACAAACCCTAAAATATAGATTTGTTTCCTTCATGTTGGAAAGACTACTCGTGTTGACATCATCAGGAACTCCGTGGTACGATTCATTTCTCACACAGCATCCCAGCTTCTTATGCCAAGCAAGATGCCTTCCCACTGGCTCTGGCATAGACACTGATACTCACGTTTCTACTTGCATGGCCCCTGACACATGCCTGACTTTAAAACGATTTTCACCAAAGCAGAAGCTACTCACTCATTTAAGGTTCCACTGAGAGCACTGAAAATACATGGCCCAGGGATTTCTTTGAGCTTTGAGGTTATCCTTTTGTAGACCTCCATTTCATTTTGGTTTTTAGGCAGACTTCTCAGGAAACCTTTAGAAGCTGGTGCTCGGATAGGCTCATTCCGAAGCAGGTGCACATGCGTAAAACCCTGGGTTAAGAGAAAAACACTTGGGCAGATTATTGCTGGTCTCCTGATGCTGTTCATTCAGGCCCCTCTTCTGGGCCTTCTTTCCCCTCATTTGGGACGCATCACTGCTGTCTGCCTTTGCTCCATGTTTCCGTCCAGGTCTGTCACTGCAGTCCCCCCCCCCCCATATAAGTGTAAGGGAGCTTTCTGCCTCTCTTCTGCCAAGTTTCAAGCCTTGTTTATGAACGTAGCATTAACGGTTTCATTGCACATAGCCCACGTCTTTGTTTTCTCTCTTGTTTTTGCAAATATCTCAGTGGCAATAAGGTCTTTGAAAGCTGAAATGTGAAGGCAACTTCAACGTATGAAGTAAATTTGCACTTCTAGAGTAAGCGTGACAGTATTGTGACTCTTACTGCCTAGAACATATATCAAGACATGACCAAGCCAAGTAGAAAAATTCAGTCTCGTGTCACAGAATTGAAAAGAGGGACCATAGTACGGTTTATGTGCATGTGTACTTATGCTTTAAAATCGATAACAATGTCATCGAAAAATAAAAGCAAACTGCAAATCAGACAAACAGACCAAGTTCCAAGCAGACTCGATCAGGGCCCAGTACTCCCAAATGCTCTCTGCACCTGAGCACCTCTTCCTGTGCCAGCCTCCTACTCGTGTCCCTGGAGAATTGTGTATTTGCTCACTATCATTTAAATCAGATTTTATTTTTTGTTTACTCATCACACATTTTATTATAGTTGCTTAAGTTCCTTATATGTTCTAGTACTAACCCCTTGTCAGATGCATAGTTGATAAATATTTTAGTCAGTTTATAAGTTGCTGTTCATGGGCTGGGGAGATAGCTCAGGAGCACAAGTGCCTGCCTGGCAAGTGCAAGGTCCTGAGTTCGATCCCTGCTTCAAAAAAAAAATGCTCTTCATGCTTTGGTTGCTTCCTTTATGGTGCAGAAGCCTTCCTTCTGTGCATTTCCATTTTCCCACTTTGCCTTGTGTTTTCTGTGCTCTTCCTGCCTTACCAAATGAATCATGGCCCATCTCAATGGACACAGGTTTTCCCCTATATTTTTTTTCTGGTGCTTTCATAGTATCGTGTCCTATATTTAAGAGGCTAATCCATGGCACATTGAATTTTGTAACTGGTGATAGAAGCTCTACTTTTCTTTTTCTGCATTTGGATATCTCGTGTTTTTAGACGGAGTAAGAGCCTCTGCGTCCTAGAGCACATTCTTGGTGCTTTTGCAGAAGACCATTCAAAAGGAATTGGTGGGTTTATTCTGTTGGTGGGCATCTCTATTCTGCTCCACTTTTCTGTCCCTGCTTTTATGTTGATGCATTGCTCTACTGATGATGCTTCTGTAGTATGATTTAAAGTCAGCGCTTTCTGCTTTTATAACACTCAAGACAGCTTTGGCTTCCAAGGATATTTTTGTAGTTCCATACAAACTTTAGGATTGTTTTATATACTTCTGAAAATTGTATCATGAGTCTTTTGATAGAGACTACTGAATCTATTGATTATTTTGAGTGGAATGGACATTTTAAAAATGTTAAAACTTATGATCCGTGAACATGGTATGCTTTTCTATTGTGTATGACCCCTTCAAGTTTGTGGATCAATATTCTTATTGTGGAGTAATTTCATCTTTTTGCTTAAACTTTTTCCTGAGTATTCTTTGCAATTGTAAATAGGATCACATTTACGTTTATGTTTTAGCTGAGGATACAGCTCAATGAAGTGTCAGCTTGGCAAGCACAAGGCCCCAAGTTCGATCCCTACTACTACAAAAAAAATTGTAAAACAGAAGCCATTTCTCAGATAGTTTGCTACTGCTATATAGGTGTGCTACTGACTTGTATATGTTGGTTTTGTATTCTGAAACTTTGCTGAATTTGCTTACTGCCTAAGCATCTTTTGGTAGAATCTTTAGGATTTTCTAAGCGTAAGATCCCACTCTCTTCAGACAGTGCCAGCTTGGCTTCCTCATTTCTAATCTGGATACCCCTCACTTCTTTCTCTTGCCTGGTAACTCTGGCTCTAACTTGCAGCAGTTGTTAAATAAAAATGGTAAAAGAAGGCTTTCCAAATCTAATTCCAGATCTTACAAACAAAGTGCTCAACTTCTGCTCATTCAGTGTGACCTTAGCTGTTGCTTTTCTATATATGAACTTTATTGTGTTGAAGTATATCTCAGTTACTCTTTTCCCATTGCTGGAGAAAATACCTAACATCAAAAATGAAGGAAAGAAAGGTTTAATTAGCTCACAGATATTGGAGTTTTCAGTTAATACTCAGCTGGTTCCAAGGCTGACTGGCACAGGGCAGAGAGCAGCAGTTCATAGTGGTAGAACAGCAATAATGGCAACAGAGAGAGAGAGAGAGAGAGAGAGAGAGAGAGAGAGTCTGTATCTCTGTCTCATTTATGTTACCTGCAGGCTATCAGCCCCAGGTTGGGTGTAGGACTCACACCCATAATCCCAGCAGCACTAAAATTTATAATGCCAGTGCATCACACATAATTCCAGTGGATCATGAGTTAAACTCAAACTCTAGAAGTCCCCTCCCCATGACTATAAGAGGCTTTGGGGGAACAACTATACACAAACCATAATATTCTGCCCCTGACTCCCAAAACATTATGCACATCTCTTTGTGCAAAAGACATTTTATTCCATCTCTAAGAGCTACCAAAGTCCCAACAGTTTGAACATTGCTGAAAAGTTCAAGTCCCAAGTCTCCTCCAAGATTCAAGGCAAATTCTTAACTGTGAGACCCTGTACAAAAGAAAAGTTAAACACATTGAACATTGAAAGGTACAAGAAAAACATTACCATTCCAAAAGTGATAAACAACAGGGGACTACAAACACTGGTACTAACACAAGTCCAAAATCCAGCAGGGCAAACAATAAATCCCACAGTTCCCACTGGAACTTCCAAAGCATTCTGCACTGAGTTGTGGGTGCCAAAGTCCTTACCCAGCTCTGCCCCTATGGTACTCTTGGTGGTAGCTCTCATGGCTTCTCTCTTGAGCTGGCTTTTCTCCCTCCTTGCAGTTTCCCATAGATAATCCACATTCTTAGCTCTCCCAAACCTCTGGGGTTTCCACTGAATAAACTTCTTACTCATAACTTTATATATAGCCCTCACACAATTGCACACTGTCTGGCATCCCAGGCCTTCTTCTGAAATTGAGGTGGAACCCTTCTTAACCTAAAAACTCCTGCATTCTGAATGAACCTAAAATGAACACCACATGGATGATGCCAAGATCTGCTGTCAGGCTTCCTTCTCTCTTGGCTGTAGGGGTTGAGTGCCTTGATCACTGAGCACTCTGACCTTGATTCCAAGGAGCAAATTCTCTCTATGCTGATGCTGTTTTGGAACCAGTGTGGCTGCTGCCATCATTCTGGAACTTGTAGCTCTGTGGCTTTTTCCTCAAGGCAATATCCCTGACTTTTGCAATTCTGAGCCTGCAAAATCTGGAGACCTGCTGCCTCCTGTGATACCCACAGATGATCTTTTCAATTCTCTGATTCTTTCCCAACAATGGAGATCCTTTCAGCTCTATCTCTGCAGTCCACAGATTCATTAGAGCTTCTTTTGTGGTCAAACTCACAATAATTTAAATCATAATGCTTGGCTCTTTGTTCTTGATTTTCAACATAAATCTGGCTAAAATCCTGCAATAATAACCATGCTACTACCCCAATATTTGGCTCTTTATTTTGTGGGACTGGGGTTCAAATTCAGGACCTTGCACTTGCCAGGCAGGCACTTGTGCCATGGCGCTATCTCCCTGGCCCCTATTTGGCTGTTTTGAAATATCTTTTGAAAGATTAATCAGTCCATTATGGTTGATCTCAGTCTTAGGCAACATCTCTGTATAGGAGCAAAATTCAGACCGATTTTCAGCCAAGCCATAGCACAAATCATCTGGAATCTAATAACCAAATGCAGTCCTTCCTACCAGCAGAAAACTCCCCAGCCTGGACTTTGTAGGCAGGCTTCCTCACAGTCTTCTGTTCTGAGATCTGACAAGAATCACCCCTACAGAACAGCGTAAGCTGTCCTAGCTCTTCACAAGTGGGCAACCTCTCCAAAACTTTCCTATTTCTTCCCATAAATCATTTCCAAAAACTTGTAATCCACATGATCAGATTTAGCCACAGCAATGACCAAATTTTGTCTCAGTTACTCTTCTCTCATTGTTAGGGCAAATACTCAACACCCAAAATGAAAAATGAAGGAAGGAAAGTTTTATTTAGCTCACAGTTATGGGAAGCTTTAGTCCATACTCAGCTGGCTCCCAGACAGACTGGCACATGGCAGAGAGCAGCAGTTCATGGCAGCAGACAGCAGCAATGGCAACAGAGAGAGAACCTGTCTCTTTGTCTCACTTATGTTACATTCAGGCTATCAGCCTCAGATTGGGTGTAGCACTCAGACCCATAATCCCAGCGGTATTAAGAGCTATAATCGCAGTGCATCTCCCATATTCCCAGTGGCTCATCAGTTAATCTCAAACTCTACAAGTTCCCATCCCATGATGGCATGAGGCTTTGGGGGGACAGATGGACACAAACCATAACAAGAGATATTCTTTCTATGGTAATTTTTTTGTCACTTTTAATCAAGAGGTGTTCCATTCTATGAAATACACTTGCTGCCTGTAGCTATGATCCCATTTACTTGTTTCACTCCTGGGTCTGAACAGCTCTCCCACTCGGCTCTCCAGTCACATGGGATTTGACCTTCATTCTGTTGATGTGATTCATCACAGAGTGAGCTTTATATCTTGAGTTATCTTAGAGTTTCCGCAATGACTTACCCTTTATCATGGTGAATAATCTTTCGATGTGCTGTTAAGTTAGCTTGCTTATATTTTCTGAGGATTTTTTCATCTATATTCATCCAGAATATTGTGCTATAGCTTTCATTTTTGTGTGCCCATGCCTGGTTTGGTACCAGGGTATTTCTGGCTTTAGCAAAAGAGTTTGGCAGAATGCCCTCTAAAAATTTAAATAATTATTAACTTTAAGGCAGTTTATTTACCTTTAAAAAAGTGGTTAAAATAAAAATGGAAAATTAGATTTTAGGGCCGGGCATGGTGGCACACGCCTATAATCCCAGCACTTGGGAGGCTGAGCCAGGAGGATCAGTGCAAGTTCGAGACCAGCCTGGGCTACAAAAGTGTGTTCAAGGCTAGCCTGAGCTGCATAGCAAGACCCTGTCTCAAAAAGACAAAAAAAATTAGATTTTAATTTGCTAATGGATAAAGGTGTTCACATTACCCCATTAAAGCAGCTCAGCTGTCCCCACTTCTTTTCACACTATCTGCTCCTTTTTCTTCAATTAGAGCAAAAATCTGACCTCTGGGAGGATTTGACGTTTATTTTTGGACATACATGTATCATCACTTAGATCCTTCCTATTACTAAAATAAAACAATGTTGCTTATGTGAGCATATGAATATGGTCTATTTTAACACCACTGAAAAATCACCCTTAGTGTTTCTGCTCTTCAGCCCTCGTAGTATTGCCTCACCTGCCAAAGTGCCCACCTGTGGATGTGGAGAGTTAGAAGAGAGAAAGACAAATAAAAGTAATAAAATGAAAAGAAAAGATTTGAAACATCAGAAAGGATCTGAGAAAAGCTTTCAGGAAGTTTTTACAAAGCTCCAAAATCGAGGTCAGCAAAACATTCAAAGTATTCTCTCCCCTTTATGAGCCTCTTCCTTTCTTTATCACATTGGCTCATGTTTGCCAAGCGCACTTGTAAACTAGACACACTGAGTCTCTGGGATCCAGCGGGGGCCCTTCCACCTTATGGGGAGGTGTGTTTACCATCTCCCCTTTTGTCTGTTAGGTTGATGTCTTCTTCCCAGCTTAATCAAGGTGACACTTAAAAGTAAAATTGGTGCCTATTTAGTTCATGGAATGGGACATTTGTTTTATGTGAGCAGTGTTAAATGACTTCGTGTCACACCCCATGGGGTCCCTCATGGTCTGTCATGACCAAACTGGACAGTATTGAAGACTGTGGTGGGAACCCCAGGCTCCTCCTCTCCCCACCTCAGGTCTGCATGGCGCCGCTATCCTCAGAGTTCTCACCCTGTACTTGGGCTCTCGTCTTCATTTGCCTCAGAACTGAGACCTCATGCACTTTGGCCAACAGCGGGGAAAACTAAGTCGCTGCTGAATTTAGTCTCGGGAAGAGGACACCAGCTGACCCTAGGAAGGCTTTCACACCTTTTCAGGGCCACACCTTCCAAGGGAGCTGGCTTGTCCTCAGCAGAGTAGCTCCTGGGGGACTGAACACAGGCGAGGGCAGAGGAGATGGACTGCTACCCACTGCGTGTCCCTGCTTGGCTGTGCTGAGTGTACCCCAAGCGCAACGCAGTCACCCTGTACTTCAAACTGCACGAAAAGATCCATCCATCTGAAAGCAGAAACCTGACGAACACTTTCACCTATTTGTGCTCTCCTTTGAGCATGGAAACCATCACCAAGCCTTCGTTTTTAGCTCCTCAAGGGCCTCAAAGCAGCTGCGCATCTTCCCCTCCGCCGGCTTCTCGCTCTGTTTCCTCTCACCTTCTTTACTAAAATAATCTAAAAATCTGTTTCCCTGCATGTTCTCCATGTGCTCTAATTTCTAGAGAACACGGTCAGAAATGCTCTTCTCTTCACTCTCCTCCTTAAAATCCCCTGAGGTTTCCCTCCCCGTTGGCCCACACCACCATGAACTGTGCGGACAGCTGGGCAACTGCCCCTTCCTTGTCCACTGCTTGGTTTCAGTTTCCCTCACAGGCCTGGGAGCTGCTGAGCTCTTTTTTCCTCGGAACCTTTGCATCTGCTCTTGTTTCTGCACAGAATCGTCCTCCCACGCACAGGTCTCCCTGACTAATACCTAACGCACCCTTAACAGGATGAATCCTCAAAGTTCAAAAGTTTCAATTTATCCCCCACCCACCTTCCTGATCTAGTTACACATTCCAATGATGACGTGCTGCTATTTTAGGGTACTTGCTTAACTTTATATATATATATATATATATATATATATATATATATATATATATATATGTATATATATAATATTTAATATATATTATATATGCATATGTACATATATGCACATTATTTAGTACAGGGATGACAGGGCTTCACTCATAGTGATCCTTCCTGTTTTTCAGCCTCCCAAGCACTGAGATTACAAGCACGCGCCACCGTACCCAGTCTCATTCGCCATCTCAGCACACCCCGGGGGTGGGGCTGGCATGGCAGGAGGACGATTGAACTCCTGACCCCTGTGTTTGCTTAAGTAGGCGCCTTAATGTGCTAAGCTGTCTGGCCAGCTTATTCTGGAAACCTGGTCTAGGTCTGTATCTCTACAGGTCTATTTTTCATTGCTGGCTATAACCTATATCCCACATAAATATTTTTAAACTATTGCATCTGTTTATATTTTGTTCTTCAGCTCTAAAATCGAGCTATAATGCAATTTCTCCATTTTTTTTTTTTTTTTTTTTTTTTTTTTTTTTTTTTTTTTTTTTTTTTTTTTTTTTTTTTTTTTTTTTTTTTTTTTTTTTTTTTTTTTTTTTTTTTTTTTTTTTTTTTTTTTTTTTTTTTTTTTTTTTTTTTTTTTACCATTTAAATGGTAGAATCTGCAGGTCCCTTTTGGTGGTCACACTGTTCCACCTTCTACTTCTTGTGAAAGTCTGCATGGAGCCCCCAAGAGCCACCTCTATGTGGGGGAGGGGGAGTGCTCCAAGCAGCGCCACACAGAAACAGCTTGGCCACCGCTCTTGACGCCAAGCCGCCTGGAAGGTGGTCCTGAAGTATAAGGGGCTTCCAGAGCACATAAGGAGGGCTTAGTAAGTTTCTGGCTCCCCTTAATAATGAAGATTATTAAAATGTTTAGGTCTGATCATTTCAGTAGTCTTCTTTTCCTCTTTCTTTCTTTCTTTCTTTCTTTCTTTCATGTTGTGGGACCAGAGTTCAAACTCATGATCTTGCACTGCACTGTGTTTCTTATTTTTGACTACTGTCCATCATCATATTGTTAGTTCAAGTTTATCTTTCTGTTCCTTTCCTCTTCAAGCTCTTCAGTGTTTCCAGACACCCAGGCATTTAGATGGTGCCTCTAATTCCCAGCATTCTCCTAAGTCTGGACTTTTAGGGGACTTGGAGGTTCATCACTTTGAAGAAAGTAATGTAGTTTTTCTGTAAATGAGATCATAAATAGTTTTTGGACATGCAATTGTATAAACAATTTTTTTTTCTTTTGCTTGGGTGAGGCTGAGGGGCATGTGATCTCTGTAAGTTTCCCGCTATGTGTGGAGGTGACCTAATGACTGTAGACAGCTCTTACCCTGTGCTTACTACTCAGCAGGCCCTCTGCCACAATTGTCACAATCAGCGTTTGTTCAGAGCGCTACAACTGGTTTGGGTTCTACATCCCTTGTAAAGGGCAGGTGCTTTTCCAATCTGAAAGCTTGTAATAAAATCTTTCTTCGAGCTGGAATGTCAGTTTTGCATCTGCCTTATCTCTTTGCTTTCTTGTCAACCGACACTTAATTTAATTATTTTCCAGAACTGCAGGAAGAAGGAGGAATTTTATTTAGGCAAGAAGAGCCTGCCATCATGCAGGCAGGCTGTGAGCTGGAAGCTGCCCAGAGGCCACGATGCAGGCCTTGGTGGAAGCCCCGGGAAGCTCGGGAAGCTCGGCTGATGGAGCCCAGCCTCCAGGCCCCCGAGTGACAGCGGAAATGGTAAATGCTTGCAACTTGCAGCGCTGTTCCTGGGCAGAGGAGAGTTTGCAGGTAAGGAAGTTGTCCTCTCCCTGAGAGGAGGACGAGGTGTAGGAAGCGGTAAGAAGAAACACACAGGGCTCAGGATTCTTAGGGGCGTCAAAAGGTCCAAAGCTGAGAAGTTTTTGTAAAACAAATAAAAGAAGCACTGTCTATGCCTTTGTTGCAGATAACCTGCAAGGGCTTTGTGAACAAGAGTCCCCGCTCCCTCCCCAGGACACTGCCCTTCTGCACAAGGTTGCCGTTATCTTCCAGTGTATTGCAGGGAGCCACGGATTACCCAGCAGCCAGCCCATGGCAAAATACCCATTGTTGGGCTGGGCTATGGCTCAAGGGTGCAGTGCCTGCCTGGCAAGAGGGCGGCTGGGAGTTCTGTTCCCAATACCCCCTAAGAAGTCAACTCTACAAATTCAAAGAAAAAAAAAAAAAAAAAAAGCAGTACAACTGACAGCTACAAGGACTGCTCTGAGATCACCCAGCTAGAGACAGGGTCTGCGCTGCAAGCGAAGATCTGCAGCTCTTTAAACCCAAAGCCTTCATTTTATTATTTTCTTATTTTTAAAACTGAGATCATGCTGGCTGTAGGCAAAAGCTTTAAAAAATGAGAATTCATTTTGAAGCATAAAAAAGGAGAGTTAAGAGAGTTTAACTCACTGCCTAGAACAGGAGAGCCCGTTCTCCCCTACAACACAGCTCCAAAAGGCCTTGTTCAGAAAGGGGATCCTTACTGTGTAGGGGGCACCTTCGCAGAGGGACGGCGGGACTCGGCATGCCGCAGGTGCTGGCTTCTCTTGGCCTCTCTCTGTCTCTGTCTCTCTCCTCTCTGTCTCTGTGTGTCTCTCTCTCCCCCTTCTCTCCCTCCCTCCCTCCCTCTCTCTCTCCCCCCTCCTTCCTTCCCTCCCTCCCTCTTTCCTCCCTGAGGATGCTTTCTGTCATATGACAACACAAGAAAGGCTTTGCACACTTATATCCAGTAATATGAACAACTAATTTGAAGACAACAATGTGCAATATAGTAACCATTCTTGAATTCCTATCATTTTGTATAGTGAAATTCTGTATAATTTTTAATGTATTTTTTTCTTTTACTATTTTCTGTATTCTCTTTAAAACTAAAAAGAGGGAAAAAAGAAAAAGGAAATGAAGAGAGCTTGGAAGGCAAAAAAGAAAGAAAGAGAGAGAGAGAGAGAGAGAGAGAGAGAGAGAGAGAGAGAGAGAGAGAGAGAGAGAGAAAGAAAGAAAGAAAGAAAGAAAGAAAGAAAGAAAGACCTCGCTAGATGCTGTACCTCACTCTTGGAAGTCTGAGCATATGGAAATGAGAATCAGTAACTTTCTGTTCTTTATAAATTACCACACTCCAACTATCTTGTTGAAGCAGCACACATGGATAGGGAGGAGACCCAAAGGGATTAGGATTCCCTCCAGCCCAGGGCAGCCGGCCTGCCTGACCCCTCCTGCTCCTCTGTAGCCTGGTGGGAAGCGACCTTCCAGCCTGAGCCTGGGGCTGACTTGCTGGCAGCAGTACAGCTGAAGCGCAGAGTGCGGCATAAGCAGGCTCGGAGCTAACGGCAGCAGCATGAACCGAGTAATGAGAACAGGGTGTCCTTCCAGAGGCTGGAAACGATCCCCCGGGGCCAACCAGCTCCAAAACCTGCAAGCACTCCCGATCCAGACAGGTGACCGTAGGCTTTGGAGGAACTTTAGGGGATTGGCTTTGTGTACAGAATCGGAGTTGCGTGGCCAGGATGCTCCGTGGCCAGACAGAGCTTGGAAGAAGCCAAGCTTGAGATAGACTGGTCTGAAACCCAGCTGGGACTCCCAGGCGCAGGGGGCTGTCTGTCCAGGTCGCAGGCTCAGTATACAGGACAGGTTCCAAAGCCCGCGGACTCAGTTCCAACTTCCAGATCCCAGCTGAGGACGCCCCTATTTTCGGGTCTCCTTGGTCGAGGTATCCTGCTGCAGGTGGGCTGCTGGCTTCTTAGGGCAAGCCTGTGCTTCTGAGGTCATTGCCCTAGGCCGTCGCCAAAGCCGAGCACTGCATCTTCCAAGCCTCAAAGGCAATCTGGAAGGGCGGCACTAACACGGTCATCCTGGGGCCTTCGGGTGAGGCAAGAGAACTTTCTGGATCTCCTGCTAGTGCTCAGGCCTGGAGTTGGGGGAGCGGGAGTTCAGAATGTTCTTGGGGAACTCTTGGGGAAGACAGACTCACGCCTGCTCCCGACGGCGCATCCTCACTTCAGCTTCCCAGCTGGGGCTTCTCCCTACACCCAGGGTCTCGCAGTGGTCTCTCTCCTACTGCAGCTGTGGACGTAGCACCCGAGGGTGTCCACTCTCTAGTCCCAGATCCCTGCCCAGGAGCTCAGGCCCTGTACCCTTCTCCCTCTCGGCCACCGTGCTTCTTATTTCTGTCCTCCTCCTGTTGGCTGCCTGCGCCCCGCCTGAGTCCTCATCCCTGGAACACTAAGAGAGACTGGCTCTCCATCCATGCAGCCGGAGGACACTGCGGGAGCACGCTCCAGAAGACCTGGCCTGCAGCTGTGCCTCTGATGGGCCAGGCCATGGTCTCGGCTGCTTGGGTGGCCTCGGGGCTCTGCTCCACAGCACAGAGGCACTGCAGGCTCCTGGAGAGAGCATGGGGAGCCTTTGCTTGATGTGGCTTCCTTCACCTGATCCTCTGCTTTTGCCTCCTGGACTTACATGGTGCTGTGTGCGCCGGAAACGGTTCTCAGCTTCTGTTCCTCCAATCAAAGCTAGTGCCAACTTGGGCGTTCCTCCTCTTCCCTCCCCTCCTCTCCCCTTGTCTCCCCCTTACCTTACTCTCTTCCTTCCTTCCTTCCTTCCTTCCTTCCTTCCTTCCTTCCTCCCTTCCTTCCCACCTACACCTTTTATTTGTTTTTTCTGGTACTGAGCATCAACCCTAGAGAAATTGTGCCACTAAGCTAAAAAGTGTGATAAAAAGTATGGTGAATATTTAATTTAAAGACGCATTAGAGCAAAAAACACATTACTACTGATATCTCTCAGAATGCCTCCGCCAGCATCAAGCAGACTTTCTCCATCATTACAGCCTCTTTCTAAAGAAGTCCTGGAAGTCGTCTTGCATAAGGCCTTGGGTGGGGTCACTATCCTGGCTGCCTGGGTGAGCTGAATTGGGGTGAAACATTTCAGTGTCATTGCCGTTTTGACTTTGGCGAACAGACAGAAGAGTTGTAGGTGGCAAGATCTGATGAAAATGCTGAATGCCTGAGAGTACTTTAGCATTTGAGATGTAGTGTGTAGCAGCTGCCTCAATTTAAATTAAGTGTGTGTGTGTGTGTGTGTGTGTGTGTGTGTGTACCTTGAAAACAGCCTCTGCATCTCTTCTCTAGATGTCATATACTCATGAGAAAAGAGAAATTGAGTTTCTAATGTTCAAATTTTTAAAGTAGTGTATAATAAATGGAGTGGTAACTTTTTAATTACTAGAGCAACTTTGTAGGGCCAGGGAGATAGCTCAGTAGCATAAGCACCTGCCTGGTAAGTGCAAGGTCCTGAGTTTCATCCCCAGTACAAAATTTTTTTAAAAAGCATGAAGCAGAGAGAGCTAAAGCAAGAGACCAGGAGGGTGAGAGAGCGAGAGAGTGAGAGAGCGAGAGAGAGGTTTTATTTGGAAAATATCCCTCAGTCAGTAATTTACTTCTAAATGTCTAGTGTGCATGAGAGTATACCACATTTAGTTAAGATAACACGCAACAGGCAGAACTTATTGAGTGGCTGTCATATAACAAATCTCATGTTGAGAAGTTGGTATAGATAGCAAGTTTAATTTTCACAACAATCTGTGTACTTCTATTTTATCAGCAAGGTAAACAAAAGAAGCAGGCCTGTATCAACTCAGTAATATGGTCCCTAATTTTTCTGCATACTTCCCTGGGTAAAAAACATTTTATTTTTCTTCTCCAGTTCCAAACCTCTAAGGAAATTTCTTCATTATATGTTGCATTAGGTATGTTCTTTGGGAATGACCAAGCTATTTATGACACACAGGTTTAGGATTAAGTAAAACATAACCATTGTCCAAAGCTTTGTGATTCAAGCAACATCCTAGTTTTTATATTTATTTATTTATTTACTTACTTACTATTTATATAGTGGTATTGGAAATTGAACTCAGAACCCTGAACTTGCCAGGCAGGCATTTATTCTACTGAGCTATTTTTCCAACTCAAATAAACCTCACTCATCAACAACACCTACTCTGCTGCTGTTTTTACTGTAGAAAGTGTCTACCTCTGCCTTCTGTTTTGTTGAGATTTTTCTGGCGGCGCTGGCCTCCAGTCCCATGCCATTCAGCTCTGCCAAGACCTTTACTGTATCCTCAGACCTACTTTTAGCCCGGATCATACCATGTGATTGTGCAGCCATTTCCCAAAATTTGGACGCATCAACTATGCAGTCCCAGTGGTTTCCACACCATGGGAATCGAGGAGGTTTGCATTCCTGGGTCTTTATCAGCCAACTCTTGTGTCATCTCACTATTGTAGGAACATGGCTCACATGGCCCAAGTCAAGTCACCAGCATCACCATCCACCCACACCCTCCTCTGTTATGAAAACACATATTTTACCATAATAGATCAGCTTCGTGATCTACGCATGCGTCATCTGATGATTCACTTTTGACCTCCTCCACAACTTGCAAATCTAGTTTTTCATGCGCCATTGTACTGAACTGGGCTACTTCTACCTGAAAAATTAAAAAAGAAAAAAAAAATTACAAATCCTATCATGTGGGTCTATTGGACCCTCAGTGATGCTTGGGCAAATGCATGCAGAAGGGGCGAAAGTCTCACTGTACCCCTTTTGCATATGGGTGCACACTTGGTTGTTGGTCACACGCAGTGGGCATACATTCAGATTGTGTCCTGCACCCTTTAGGGAAGGGGACACCCAGTGGGCACTATAATGCTAGGGCACAAGTTTAGAGTGGGAAGGTAAGACCGAACTTAGTTTTACATTTCTGCCTATTTTCATTCTTTATGTCTGAAATCAATTAGTATGTTAATTATAAATGTAGAATGTGGCATTCTACTTGGAAATGTTTTTGTATGTGAATTGATATCACTTTTATTTTTTATTAATTATATCGCTCAATCCCTAATATTTCCTTACAGAACTTCTAGAATGAGCAGTTTTCGTCCTTTCTCATAAAAAAATTGAACATACACTTATTGAAATTAAAAATAAAGAAAACATAGGGAATGCTGTGGTTTAAATATGCCAGAACTGTCACAGGAACTTTAAATGCATAGATTACACTGCATCTTTGAAATAACACTGAACAAAACTCGCTGGTGCTGAATGTTCATTGAACTCCTTCAATAAACCCAAAGTTTCATGAGTTTTATAATTCTCATTCATGTTATAAATTTATGACCATTTTAAAGGAAGAGAACTCCAGTGCCCACATGTTAAAACCAAAAGATGATGAATGATTTTGCTGGCATTTGAACGTGTTTGTATACTTAGCCTGTATCTTTCTCTAAATCATTTAATGTTCCTTGTTAATAACGAATAATATTTGCTGCTTATTGGCCCATAGTCACTTCATGAATATAGCTTAATCATTCTATTTACAAACCTCCACTCGCAGTTTTCTAAAACATCTAGCTGTGAATGTAGAATTATGCTCAAAAGACACAAGCTCTTTTGTCCCATGTCCCTGAGTACTGTCTTCGTATAGCACTGGTTTCCACCCACCAACATGGCACGCTGTGGGCATGACTTTGCCAGTGTTTTCTCAAATGGTTCCTAGGCATGACTTCTGCACATGATTAGATAACTTTCTCCTGGAACATCTAATTATGCCACCCCTACTTTTGGGAAGCCTGTCTAAGCACTGGTAGACATGAGTCACTTCCTTCTATGATGTGGTACAGCATAGATATGCCCTCACTGACATATATCCATATTATCTTAATATGCTGCATTTAGGTTTTGATTTCTACTAGAACAGAAACTTCTGGAAAGTAAGATTTGTACTTGAGGCTTCTGATTGACTTTCCCACAGTCTAATTCACTGAAAATGGTTCTCAAGAAATGAGGGATAAATAATTTGAAGTTATCTTGAAATATCTTCTCTGGTCATAGAATAAAAAGTTCCTAAATCTAGGAAGAATGCACTGGTCAACTTTAATTTATAAATCTGTGTGGAGGAAGGAGGGTGCTTTTTATACCAATGGATAAAACTTATATCCTAGGCCTTAACCACTACCATTTATACTCAATAGTTGACATGAAAAAAAAAAATGAGGCTGGGGATGGGTGCTTCTTTCTGCTATGGAACAATTCAAAGAATTCAATAGCATGTGGCAGAGTCGGCTGTGATGTCAGAATCAAATTTTACATGCGTTGGGCGGGGCAGGGTCTTGTTGGACCCAGGCCCAAGTCCCTGGCTTCTTTCTAAGGACTCAGAACCTTACACGAGTGTGCATCTTTGCACACTCCATGTACGTCCTAGTTTGGGCAAAGCCAACCCTGGAAAGTCATTCTACTGTCTCTTGGAATTTGTTGAAATTTGAGCTGGTTTGGGTTCCATTTTATGAACATCGTGTGATTTTTACAAACAGTGAGGAGAACACCAAATTCCTTTCAATAATACCATCTATTTGCAAGTAGTTTTCCTCTTCTGAACAACAATTTTGGATGTCTATGCACTTACACTTTCCTAAAACTCTTCTCAAATGAGAAAAGTGTCTATAAACCAAAACCCAATACATGGTTAAAAACAAGAATGCTCTTCAGTGTTGTGTCTCTAGCAGCCTGTCTGGCAGCTGATTATGGTGGCGTGCAAAGCTCCCATGAAGAAGAGAGTAGAGGGCGGCTGCGTAGCAATGAAGTGGAGGCTTTAATTCTAGGAAGAAAAATGTGGGAGTGCACCCATGAAACTCCCGCGTGGAAGCCAGGCTCAGAGGCAGCCCCTTTGACTGTGGTGTGGCCTGGGTGGAGTTAGCTGCAGAAGGGCCATCGGTGCGCTAACCCGGGCTGGCATTACAGAGTACCCTGTCCTGCTTCCCGCGCTGTCCTCCTAGCGGCCAAGCCCCTTCCGGCTTCCCTCAAGGAGCAGGGGCCTGCTCGGTTGTCAGCCACGGGGCACACAGGAAGGCAGTTGTCTTGCCCCGTGGCTAGTTCTCCTGCCTCTGCTTTTCACTCCGTGCTATCATCGGATCAGACTCAGGGCCCTTGCTCTGAACTACACCTTCCCAGTGTGACAGCGTGAAAGGCAAGGCCGTGTCACCACAGACCCAGCCCGGGCTTCCTCATTGTTGCTGCTGACACGGCCTTCCAGGTGTCACTCTGTGCTCCCTTCCGTTAAGGAACTTTCCCACACCTTCACAAACCTTTGTTCTCTTCTGGTGCTGCTTCCCCTGTGACAGTAATGACAGTCATCTTGAGACATAAGTCGTTCCAGTTATTGTCAAAACCACCGAACTTTCAAGGGAACTTTTGGTATCCACCCTATGACAAAGTGCATTCTCAACTACCTTCCTGCTCCTTTGATTTCTCCAGATGCTCGCAACCATTCACAGTGCTATGTGTCTACTTGACTTTCTGGGTTTCTACATGAAGTGTGGAGTGCTGGTTGTGAATGTGGGGATCCGGGTGCTGTGTGCAGCAAGGTGCTCAGGGCACGCACACAGCCCTGGACCACGGGTGGAGGAGAGCCTCACACGTTAGGTTCCTCTGCGTTCTACCTTGTGATATGAAGTCCCATCCAGCTGTTCACAGTCACCGATTCCACAATTTGTTGAAATTCTTTAAGAATAATTCCACAGGAATGTTGACGCCACAGTGGAAGTTGATAGTTTTGATGATGCGAGGAAATTGTGGTCATTTCTCCGTTCCTGGACCTCACGCCGCCAGGTTTCGTCAAACTCCAGGGCCCCGTTAATGCTGCCTTGTCCGTGCTGGTTGTAAATCTTTCTCCATCTTAGGCAGCTAAATCTTAGGGGAAAAAAAAAAAAAAAACTACTGAGCTGAGAAAGCTGAGCCGTCCTGCTAGACGTTGCATGCTGCTTCTCACCTATGAAATGTGGATGATTCCATCCAATGGAAGAACTCACCGCTTTCTCAGTGAACAAGCTGCTTACATAATGGCGGGTATAAAGTTAAGTGGCCTTGTCTCTGTCACCTATCCGGCTATGTGGTATTAGGGAACATAATCGTCCCATGTTTCTGCACTGTCCTCTTCCTTCTTACCGCTGACGGCTGAGCACACAGCCTTCCACTAGATATGCATCAGATTATTTTTGATATCATGTAAGAATACACTGTAAAATTCAGCTCTCCCATCTAGGATAGCTACAGTACTCTTATTGCAGATATGTTAGTGTGAGTTTCAAAGCAGGTTGATACAGTAATAAGCAAAGACATCTACAGGTGCCACATGGACGTGAAAAACACTGGGGCTTTTCACAGGAAGGACTGACACCTGGGAAGCCCGTCACGTGCATCCGCTTGTTCCCCGGCCTCATCGGACCATCGGTCCCAGTCCCCAGCACCTGGGGTGCTTTTCTAAACAAAAATCTGTTGTGTCCTTGCCAAAGCATCCTTTACCTTGCCTTCCTTTCTGGAGAGGTTCAAGTCTTGTGAGAACAGAAAACCCTGCTGATACCCAGCCCGGTGCTGGGAACTTCGCAAACACTGTGCTCCGTGAAGCACGTGTTGCAGAAATTCTTTGATCATATGCTGTGCAGTTTAACAGCTCCACCCTTCTGCCTAGAGGGTCACGTATTCCTTAGTCAGACAGAGAACTGAACGTCTTGCTTCCTACATCATCTGGGAGGAAATCTTCTGAAGGTGCAGTTGATCGTTTCTCTATCTCTGACAAGGCAGTGTCATACATTCTTAACTGTTTTGAACTCCATTTTATTTTTCATGCATCCCGTGCCCGTGTCCACATGCTACCGCCCTCCCTGGAGCCTAGTCAGAGGTCCTGTTCTATCCGTAGCAATAAACATGGCCAAATGCACGTGACAAGATAACCCTGGAAGGAAGCAATGAAAGACTACGACGAGCCCTGCTTTCAAGTGTGTTTGTGTGTACACCCATGAGTGTGTGATTTTTGAAAATATTTTTAAAGTATCTTTTAAAGAGCTGGGGAGACAGCTCAGTGGAATAAGCACTTGCCTGTCAAGCTCAAGGTCCTGAGTTTGACTGCTGGCAACACACACACACACACACACACACACACACACACACACAAAATCTTTTAAAAGTATTTTGTCAGTCCCTTCTTGGCTTCTTTATTTTCTGTTTTAGTTCTCAAATGCCCAATTCTTCCCAAATGAAATTTTAGCACCGTCTAATCCTTCTCCTTTCTCCCTGACTGACCCACTTGGTTTACGTATTTTCTCCATTACTATCTAGAAATTTTTAAACCTTTTTTTTTTTTTCAGGTAAGTCTTAGGATCTCCAGTAGCTCTCAATGCTAAAATCTTGTTAATTCTCACACAGACTATTGAAATACCTTCTTCTTAGTTGTATCAGGTTCCACTTAGTTGTTTGAAAATGTCAAATTCAACTAATATTTTCAGCAAAAGGCATAACATAATGTCTAGCTGTACCAAGCCTATGATATCACAACAGTGCTACACCAGAAATAGCCAGGCTGCCTCAGCAGTCTACACACAGCTCTACAGTGTCCATTCTTTTGAGAGTACATGGGGTAAGCTCAGCTCTGCTGGGCTGCCCTGGGCTTTGGTTATCTTGATCAGTCCAAAGAGGAACTGTGAGGCAGGGTGGCCTGGGGCGGCTTCAGTGGGACAGCATGGACTCTACGGTTGCCGAGAATCAACTTGCCCCAGGCATTGAGACCATGGTCACTTGGGCCACCTTCTACAGGCACAGCCGGAGGTTCCAGGTGCAGAGAGGCTGATGTAGGCTCCGGAGCACAGTCACCTTCAATGAGGGGAGTTGAGGACGCCTGCTGTCAAGGGCAAGGCAGGAGCAAAGAGCCTGCATGACTTCCACATGAAAACTGGGACAGTTATGTGAATGAAACTACAGAGTCGAGTGGGACTGGTCTTGGAGGCAACTGAGAGGGAAGATAAAATGCTATCAGAAACTAATCTCTCTCTCTCTCTCTCTCTCTCTCTCTCTCTCTCTCTCTCTCTCTCTGGCTCTTCTCAGTTCTACTCTGTAATCATAAGCCCATCCACCCCCACTGGGCTGCCTTGAAGACTGAAAGTGGCTTCTCCCTTGCAGTCAGAGGAAGCTCGTGCCTGTAGCCATCGCTGAAGAAAGTGAAAGCACCCAGGAAGAAACAGTGGCTTCTCTCTGGTCAGCAGCTCTGTACCTGCTCAGCAGCTCACAGAGCCCTGGCCCTGCATTTTGCTATAGCATGGAATGGATGAGCTTTCCATTAGCACAAGAAGCCACCTGCCTCCTGCAGCCAGCACCACAGGAACTGGCTCTCAGGTCAGCTGGGTGTAACAAGCTGGCCACCATCTTGAATGCCACCATGAGATGAGCCACAGTGAATGCCTGCCTGCACCCAAGCTGGGCTTGGTGCCCTTTTCTCACCCAAGCAGAAAACAAAGACGATGTGCTTCACCCGACTGTGGAAGAAGAGTAAGGAGCAGACTACAGGCACACAGCCCCCGGCTCTTGTCATTGCTTCCCTGCACTTCACCAAGTCACACAGTTTCCCAAGACACAGAACTCACCACGTCACCTCCCTGTGGAAGTGTCCCATAGCCCCACCTTGCTGCAAGTATTTTAACACAATGCACAAAACTCTTCCGAATGTGCTACACACTTGTGACCGCTGCACTATTTCTCTGCCTTTTCCCTTCATGGTTGCATAAAGACTTCACAGATCTCAGCCCTGGTGACCTGCTTTCCGTAGCAGGGATGCAACTCTGCTAAAAGTCCACTTAAATCTCCTTATTATTTGGCCCCAAGCTCTGCTGCTGCATTGTTCCCTCAAAGAGCCTCCGAAATACACAACCAAGTCGTACAACATTTTCATCCTCAAACGCCTCATGTCTTGTTATTGTTCAGAGCCTTTGCTTATACCCTTTAAGGAAAACATGCTCGCCTTCTCATTCTCTGCAGGGAATAGCCCTGACTGTTCTTCAAGGCACAGGCCGGCATCTCTGCGTGGTAGGCCATGCTGTGTGCCTAAGTTTCTCACTCACTTTCTCCCATTGGCCTCCTCATTATGCTTTTGTTTTTTTTTTGTGGGACTGGGGTTCAAACTCACAGCCTTGAACTTGCCAGGTAGGCACTTGTGCCACGGAGCTATCTTCCCAGTTCCAATTCTGCATTTTTTTTTTTTTTGTCTTTTTGAGACAGGGTCTCACTGTGCAGTTCAGGCTGGCCTTGAGCTCACTTTTGTAGCCCAGGCTGGTCTCGAACTCGCACTGATCCTCCTGCCTCAGCCTCCCGAGTGCTGGGATTACAGGCGTGCGCCACCACGCCCGGCTTAATTATGCATTTTAATAGCTTGTATCTTTTTATATTTGCCCCTGTGGGGTTCCATTTTGGTGTTTTGATTGTCTGAAAATGGAATGCCTACCTTATCTGTACAATATTTTTCAATAGTTACTTCGTTTAGTACTTGAAAAAATATATGTAAGTGCTAGTGGCTGAATATAAAAGGATACAATGTAGATAAAATATTTGCTGTGTTTGTGTTTATACTCTGGAAAAATAATACACAGACTCCACGAAACTTCTACTTAAGTACTATCGATATTATTTGCAGAAAGAGAAAAGAAGCCCTAAAATTCTTACAGAACCACCAAAGCCTGTATAGGCAGGACTATTCTGTCTTTTGAAAAAGCACAAGGCATCGCACTCTCTGGTTTCTGAATACATTGCAAACATTTAGGAAGCAAAGCATCATTGTGTTGACAGAAAAGCAGATGAACAGGCCAGTGGGACAGGACAAGGATCCTAGAGGCACACCACATATTCGTGGCCAAACGTACGTTGACACGAGGGTGAAGAACACACATTGGAGGCGCGGTGCTCCGTCCCATGAATGATGCTCCGAAACTTGAATGCTTATGTGTTGGAAAATCAACTCAGACCTGCATCACTCACCAGTTAAACAAATCAATTGCAACAGAATTAGAGATCTACATGTAGAATCTGAAACCATGAAACTACCAAAGAAAACACAGGGTAAATATTTCAGATCATTGGAGTGGTCCAGAATGGGTTATGGAAGGCTCAAAGAGTGCAGGAAACCATGTAGAAAATAAATCGATGGGGCCCGGTGTGGTGGTTCATGCCTGGAATCCCAGCCAGGGATCTCACAAGTTCAAGACCAGCCTGAGCTGCTGTAAGACTCTCCTCAACACTCAGGTCCCACGAGTGCCCAGGTGTAACTCAGAGGCAGAGTACGCATAGGGTCAGTCCTCCATACTGCAAAAAATAACAGTGAAAAAACAAGAGACCGTACTAAAAATGCTCTGCACTGCAAACGATATGATAATTAGAAAAGACAATCTGCAGGGTGGTAGAAAACATTTGCAAAGTATAGTTCTGATTAATATCCAGGATATATAAAGAATGTAATTCATTGTCAAGCAGTATATGTCAAATAAGATTTTGGCAATCCATCTAAATAACATTTTGAAAGGAAAATATAAAGATGGTCAAAAAAATGGATGAAAAATGAGATATCACTGACCCAGCAGAGATATACTAATCCAATCCATAATGAGATATCAGGTCTCACCAATTAAAAAAAGTACTATCACAAAAGGCAAAGGGGATTCCTTACCTGCCAGTGGGGATTAAATTAGCAAAGTAATTACAGAAGACAGTCTGGAAATTCTCAAAAATCTTAAAACAATTTTATGACAACATCGGACTCCGCTGGGCTCTCAGGGTCACGGCAGTGCTGTCAACGCAGCTGAGCAATGGCGGCAGTCAAGGTTTCCATCCTTGCATGAGTGGGTGAGGAAAAGCTGGTGCATTTGTACAACAATGAGGTCTTATTTGGGCAGGAAAGAAGTTGAGCTCTTGTCCTCTATGAGTCTTCTGATAGCGCCAGAGATTGCCATGCTGTGGAATAAGCCGGAGACAGAAAAAGAAGCACCACAGGATCTCATGTGTATGTAATGCAGGCAGAGGAAGGAAGGAAGGAAGGAAGGGAGGGAGGGAGGGAGGGAGGGAGGGAGGGAGAGAGGGAGGGAGAAAGAGGGAAAGAAAGAAAGAAAGAGGAAAAGAAAGAGAAAGAAAGAAAGAAAAGAGAGAAAGAAACAAAGAAAGAGAAAAAGAGAAAGGAAGACAGGGAGAGGAGAGAATGAAAGGAAGAAAGAGAGAAAGAAAAAGAAACAGAAAGGAAGGAAGAAAAAGAAAGGCAAATAGGTAAATGATAGAGTAAACTTAATACTCTTTAAAGTAAATGGGAAAAAAAATAAAGTAAATGGAACAATTAACTGAACCTACAAAACGGTTGACCTCACAAATACTGACAGAAGAATAATGGTCTCCATGGTGGGGGTGTGTGCGGGTCGTTGTGCAGGGCACGCATAGGGCGCGAACTTCTTCATAGACTTGGAGAATGAAGTCCTGACATCCTGTGGCATATGAGAGGCTGAGAGATAACTATTATATAGTATAATTGTTTAAGTAACCAAAATAGAATTTCAAACAGTTTTAGTAAAAAAGCACTGTTATGCTTTCAAGAGAGGCATTTTTAGTTTCCTCTGGACATTGTAAGATGCACCCCATGGTTGTGTCAAACTAAGCTGTGGTACCCTAGATGCATAACACTTTCATGCTTCAAAAGATTTCCAAAAAATTAAAGACCAGTTTTTCAAAGTTAGGACAGGAACATCACTTTCAGTCCTAAGCATTAGAATAAGGATGAGAAAAACCGTTTAAAATCTTTTATTCTTCTCCAAAACCCATTAAAACATCTGAGTCTGTGAAATTCAAAAGTCATCGACAATCTACCTTCAAAGGCACCATTGTGTTATTAGTTATGAAACATTTTCTCCTTTTTTATTTTTGACGACTATCTTGTGAAATCAAATATCTGACATTTCCTCTTCCGTCTAATTTGAATATCTTCTCTTCCTAAGCAGAGAGAGATGAGCTGTTGCTCCGTCGCATAAACCCCTCCGTGGCCAAGGCAGATGAGCCGACTTGGGGCTGCGTTCATTCTTATCCCTTTTGAAGCACAAAATCTGGCAGCCTCTTATCGAAGCTTTAATGAGTGGAGATAAACCTTGATAGAAAAATATCTTTGGATTGCCGTGACTTTTAGCAAGAATAAACTATTTAAACTAAAAGCAGCTGTTTGACTTTTTTTTTCTGAAAAAGTAAATCTAAAAGTAAAATGTCTTCCTCAAGAATCATGTGCGAGCCAACAGCTTTCAGTCAAGTGCAAATGCCAGGTGCAGCTGGCATTGCTGTGCTCGTAACTGGCACACATGGAGATGGTTACATTTATGCTATTTTGGTTTCTGGACTGCAGTGCTTGCCTGGGTTGCAATAATGATCGTTCAAGTCTGCCTGACGAGGGCAGGGTGCTGAGGTAGCAACATAGACCAGGAAGCTTACAACCTCTACATGTTATGCTCTATCAGTTGCTAAATCCATTCACTAGATTTTAACTTCCGCTATAGCAACTGAGAATTCCCCTGACGGTTCTTAGGGTAGATTCTTGTACCCTAATAGAGTCAGGTCATTCTGCAGGTACCCACTCCCTTACCGAAGGAGAGAGAGAAAAACCTGTTACATGGCAGGGGAGCGCCATCTTTGCGAAAGTCAGCTGACAAAGCTTTATGTATTAGAAGGGATACAAATGCACATTAAAAAACTCACCCTATGGAACCTGGCTTGCTCCTCCTAGTACGGAAGCTGGCTTGTTCCTCTCAGCGTGCTCTTCCACCTTCCCTCGTTGAAATGTACACACACGTGGGTTCGCTTTCCTCCTTCGAGGCGTATCTCCTGAAAAACCCAGTGACCATATTTCCCTTGCAGAATCAGTAGGTTGGCAGAGAATAAAATACACTGTGTTTCCAAGTTGTCTCTTTGGTTGATATTCGCATTTCTTCCATTTCTCTTTCCTTTCCTTCTCTGTCAGGGCACAGGACAGTGCTGCTTCACTGAAAAAATATTTTCCTTTTCAAAAAGATCATTTACAATACACATAGGTGTAAGGATTTGAGTATATATACAGCCACTGCACATGAAGCCGACTTGCACGTGATTGTAGACGGCTCATCCCTACGCTGCTTCAGTGAGGACACGTACCGTTAGTGAGCATGCGCATGAAGGAATCCCTTTACAGTCCATTCAGAGAATGGACGCCATCAACTCTGACTCCCAAGCTCCTCTGTTATTTTCTAACTCTTTCAAATGTTGCTCTAAGGTACACATTTTTTGTTCAGTAGACTCCAAGGTATATTTTAGAACTCAAATTACATTTTGTTGAGCATTTGAAATGTGAAAATCCTACACTTTTTTATACTGCATTTTCTTGGGTAGAGCTAAAGGCTCCCTTCTGTTGACCCTCACAATCTCATCGGTAATATCTGTATGCCTTATCTTTGGTCTTTGGTGGACTATAATATTGTGCATGGAATAGATATACGTGATCAATGAGCTTAAGTAGCACTACTAATTTGAAATTATAAAATATGGTCCTTCTTTAAGATTTTTCAAAGTCAAGTTGTTATGGATAAAGGTCTTGCTTTATCTTGGTCTTAACCATCCAGCAGAAAAGTCTATCCATGAGGTATAAAAAGGAAAACCATATTAATACACTAAGTTGTAAAAGGCTCAAGTCAACAGCCCTAAATAATGTCAGATGAGCTGATAATCCACTACTGTTATGGACTATTGGACTAAATGTACAGCTACTTACTCTTTGTGCAATGAAAAGAAAGATCTGAGGGGCTGGGGAGATAGTTCCATGGCAAAAGTGCCTGTCTGGCATGTGCAAGGTCGTGAGTTTGAACCCCGGTCCCACCCAAAAAAAAAAAAAAAAAAATATATATATATATATATATATATATATATATATATATCTGTACTAATGACATTTAGACAAGAACTCATGTCTACATCTCATAGTCTTTTCTTTTTTTCTTTTGTTTTTGAGACAGGGTCTCACTACACAGTTTGGGCTGTCCTTGAGCTCACTTTTGAAGCCAGGCTGCTCTGGAACTCACACTGATCCTCCTGCCTCAGCCTTCCAAGTGCTGGGATTACAGACATACACCACCATGCTCAGCTTGCATGTTGTACTCTGAACAACTATGATGAAGATATTATACAATGTACTGTTGTAAAATAATAACAATAATCATTCTTTTAAAAAATGGTAGTGAAGAGCTTGCTACTTCTGATTCATAGAGGTAGGTGGAGGCATCCCAAAGTTGATTGCAAGGAGTTTAAATCTATGTAAAGTAAAGAAAACCCTCATCCCTTAAAGAAAAGGGTCTTGAGGGTTTACTACCTGTACAAGGAAACCTATGTGAGGAATTTTCCTCTTCCTACAGCACCATTAGAAAAGGATTCTTTTAAAATTATGTCTCCATTGTTTGAATTATCACACACTAGGGAGATATTACTTACAAAAATTGCTCCATTCCAAAACAAGTAAGTAAAATTGCAAAAACCCCATACTGTTTCAGAAGTTTTATCCCATTAACTAGACTGCAGTGCCTTCCCTAATCCTTGAAATTCTTTAAGGGGAGACTTTTGCACCGCAAGGGGCCTTTTGATGGCTACTCCAATGCCTTGGACATCACCGAGATTGTTTCTGGAAGTATCCTCAGCTAGCTGCCCTTTGCTGCTCCCTTAGGGTGTCCTGAAATCTCCTGAAGTCATCTCCTCATTTAGCCAACAGTAGGGGATTTATCCTGACAGTTCTTTCAATGTGGATTCCATTTCTCTCCTCTTTTCTTATCTGTTTGCTCAAATGTGAATTTTTTTAATCTTTTCCAGTTATCTTTGACTCCGCCCACCCCATTGTCAGTTATGCTCTGATAGACACCCAACTTTAAACACCTTCGTGGAGCTATGACCATATATCTTTTTACTCTTCAGGTAGAACCACTTGCTAACAGTCCAGTGATTTGCATAACTGTGCCTGCACAGAAACAAACCACCTCCTTCACAGCCACTGCATTTAGTAGTGGATTTCTGCTGAGATTGGGCATGGCATCTGGCCAGGGCATGGAGAGACAGTTCAGGGTGGATTCTGGTTAACCCACTGTGGTGGTTTGTGTCTAGTTGTTCCCCCAAAGCCTCATGCAGTCATGGGGCAAATCACAAACTAGAATTTGAGATTGCTTCATGACCAAGGCTGGAATTATGGGTCTTAACACTACAGGGATTATGAGTGTGAACAGTATACCCATCCTGGGGCAGAAATCCTGAGTGCAGTTTAAGGGAGACAGGCTTCCTCTCTGTATCATTGTTGCCGCCCGTCCGCAGTTTGCCCTCTGCTCTTTGCCACCACTGGGAAAGACTGCTCTTTGCCATGTGCCACTCTGCCTTGGAGCCAGCTAAGTGTGGACTGAACCTTCCCGTAATTGTCAGCTAAATAAACCTTGCCTTCTTTCATTTTGGAGTTGGGTATTTGTCCCAGCAGTGGGAGAACAGTAACTGAGAGGCCCAAATTATTGCTTTCCCCGTGTGCTCTCCACATGTAAACCTTCCGAATATTTGAGTTGGGAAAGCCAGTCTGTCTGTTTGGGGTTCATTCACCATAGCTAGGACACATTTTTCAAGGCAGGGAGCTGTGAGTGACACGGAACTAGCCCTCCCCTAGCTCTGGGTAATCGCACTTTCCTATTACTCCTGGTTTAAACTTCACACATCTGATGTTTCTTCTAAACATCTGAGCATAGGAAAAGCTGTTCTCTGATACAAGCGTAGATTGGCCTGCTCAGTCACTTAACGCCTCTACCACATCTGAATTGTGTGTGCGCGCACACACACACACACACACACCTGGGACTGTAAGTGGTGACAGCGTGATGAGGCCTGTCTCCCTTGCTTGTGTTGCCTAGAGCATGCAAATTTCACCTTAACAACGTAAGGAAGGAAGAACAGTTCGACGACCCAGTCAGGTCTTGCTTGTCATCCAGCATCTGCCGAATATCCAAGACATAGCCCGTGCGGGGGGCCTGATGCTCACGTTTGAAAGCCACTTGGATACATTCTCAAACTGCTATTCCAATAGGAAGTAATAAAGTTTAGAAAGCAAGATGCCTGGACCTTATGTCTCGCTCTTCCAAAGTGATTTACTATCATACTGTGTTTTGCAAGGATTCTTTAAGAATTAACCGCTTAAGCGTGGCTCCGTATGTTCTGAAAAGTCTTGGAACGATTAAATTTACCTTTGAGGTAACTTTGCTTTAGTTAATGATATCCACTCTCCTTAAACGCCCTGAAGAAACAACTCACTGTGAAATTCTGGCTAAAACATATCTTTGCATACTGCTTCCTGTATTTGTTGTCAAGTGACAGAACATTTACTTACTTATTTGGTGTTGATTTTCAGAAAATGTCTAGTCATAGCTACCAATTAACATTTGTAATTAGTGGGACCACGGAGATAGCTCAGCAGAATAAGCATTTGCCTGGCAAGCATGAAGTCCTGATTTTGAGCTCTGGTAATATATAATTAGTTTATCTGGAGCTCAGAAATACCTAAATTGATGGTCCTTAATTTATTTTCTAAATTTATTGTAGTTGTTTGGCTACCTCATGCTTACATTTTTCTGCCTCAAAGAATTAAGGACAGACAGTAGAGTCTACAACGTAAGTAAATTAGAGTGAGAAATAAATTAATTATGAAAACTAAATGGAATGCTCTATCACAGTATTGCTTTTTTTTTTTTTTTGGACTTAGGACACTGTCTCCAGGGTCTCACTATGCAGATTGGATTCTTAGTGATCTGCCCATGTTAAGCCTCCCAAGTGCTGGGATGAGAGGCCCGCACCACTATGCCTAGTCTCAATCACCATCTCAGTGCTTCCCACAGGCAGGGCTGGCACAGCACGTGGAGGATTGAACCTCAGTCATTATGCTCTGCCTAAGCAGGCGCTTTAGTCTCCTCAGCTGTCTGGCTGGCCCTAGTATTACAATTTCTAACACAAAATTAACCAGTATTTGTGTAACATTAATCCTTTCTTTCTTTTCTTTTTTTTTTTTTTTTTGGTGGGACGGTGGTTCAAACTCAGGACCTTGCGCTTGCCAGGCAGACACTAGTGCCACAGAGCTATCTCCCCAGCCCCTAGCCCTTTCTCTGATAAAAGAGTTTTTGTGTCAAAAACTTGAGACAATAGTTATGATCAGGCTGATGTTTAATGTTTCTAATTAGCATTTGGGGAAGTGGAGACTGGCTACCTTTAACAATGTTTGTTCAATAAAAATATGTGTGGAGAAAAAAGTCAGTACTGCTTGCAGAGTTTTCTTTTGTGGTGTGAATGTGACATAAATATTTAACAAAGGGAGGGCCAGGGTCTCTCACCAGCACCCTCTGCTACTGGCAAGCTGGTGGCCACACATCACAGGTCTTTTTCTTGACATCTGGCATGTCTGCAAAGAATGTTTACAAAAGTAAAAATAAAATGTGGACTCCTAACGCACGAAGGAGAGTAGTGTGTACATAACAACATAAGCACGTCCTGTGAGAGGGTTCTGGGAAAATATCTGGGACACATGTGGAGCGAGACAGCTGCCAGGCTGCTTTAAGGCTAACCAGATTTATATGTCTCCCTGCACTCCCTGCACATTCATATTGGGGCCTCCTCACAGTGATTAATATTAATGGCACTGTAAAAAAAAAAAAAAAAAAAAAAAAAAAAAACAAAACAAAAAAAAACAAGTGTGTCTTTCTTTGAAAAAAAAAAAAAACCCGACTTTGCACAGAATTTTTGAATTGACTGAAAGTATCAGAATATGGAAGTAAAGAATGTTATTTTAGGCAAGACTGAAGAATGCTTGAAATAAACCCAAACAAGAACTGGAAAATAGGACAAGATTGCAGCTGCTCTCCACAGGCGTGCCTGGGCCAGCGTTCCTGCCCATGAATGGAGGCCTTGTCATCCGCCCGCAGCCCTGTACACAGCCCTGAGAGGACAAAAGTGTATCTAAAAACCTGAAGGGATGGTGGGAAATGCAATCTTGGAGGTGATTTTGCCTCAGAACTGTGCTGATAACTGTTAGGAGGTTGCCATAGCTGCACGGTCTTCCTCGTTCTCCGTCCCTGTCTTTTGTTTATCTCTGTCTCCCTCTTCTTATCTCTGTCTTCCTTTCCCTTCCCCCCACTTGTGCCACGCCTCCTTGCAGGATGCCCAAAGGGTTGAAGAGCCTTTGCTCAAATGGTACCTGGCATGTAGCAGGACAAGTGTCAAATCTGAGCAGGAAACCCAGGACAGTGTGGACAGTGCTCAGTATAATGACCTTATCGGTAAAAGGTGTCCGCCTCAGGATGAACCCTGAGGCTGGGGGATTGGGGCGCAAAGACCCCCCACACATTAGCAGCAGCCAGCAGCTCTTGCTTCAGGGACAGGTGTGCAGGTCCTGGGAGTCCCTGCAGCCCCACAGGTGGCCCAGGGCCGGGGGGACAATGCAGCCACTGGCTGGGTGTCTGCGGATGGTCAGACTCGGGCAGGGGACTCTGAGTTTGCTGTCCTCGGGCCATCAGCCCGGTAAGGCCTCGTGTGAGGAGCAGGTAAGCGCTGAAACTGGAGCACAGCAGCGTGCGAACGGGCGGAGTGGGTGTCCCCCGACGGCTTCCGCAGAAACAGGAAGGGGAAGAAGCAGATTCAGTGGGAAACAGTGGGAGGCGGAGAGCGTAACAACGGTGCGTAAGGTCAGTCCCGGTAAGGCGCGAGCTGTGACCTATCAGCGCATAGAGTGGAGGCTTCAGGGCTTTGGAAATTAGCTCTGCAGAAGACACGGTGCCGTCGGCCTTCCTCAGAGCGCTGCCCTGGCTTTGGATTCCTCTCATGTCCTTGTTCTCGCCACCCCGCAGCACTTCTGGAGGAGCTCTTTTGTGAGGGTCTTCAGTGGCACTTTGACTTGAAGGGTGCCTGATCCAGTGAACAAGGTTGGCGGGGACACATCATGCAGGCTTTATTGGGCAGAAACCGGCCTCAGGTGAACTGTAAAGTGCTTCAGGCTGAGCGAGAGTATCTTGCGGAGGCTTCATGTCAATGTGGGACGCACGCTTGCGCATTTCTAAACTGTATAGTCTCCCGGTGTCAGGAAAAAGAGTTCGCGCAGGGGTGGGCAGAGGAGGAAGTGGAGCGAGATTTCAGTCGGTGACCAAGGAAAGGGGAGGACACCCAGGGTGACAGAGAAGAATCACATTGCATTCACGCGGGAGGGCAGGAACGAAGCTGTTGTCACCAACTTAGCCCTCAGTGTGCTCAGCTCAGCCCTCGGCGCGTGCAGCTCGGCCCCCCAGGTGCACAGCGCTGTCTGAATGCAGGGCAGATGAGCCGGCTAAATGGAGGACGTTATGTTCGAAAGAGTCTTAGTCCAGCGGGAGGCAGAGGGAGCCTCACAGCTCACGGTGTCAGAACTGCTCAGGAAAGATACAACCTTTGGCTGCCAAGACCAGAAATGAGATTCTTCTGTGTTCCAGCAGAGAAGATATTTTACAGTAATGCACCATGTCCTGCTCAAGATCGCTGTTGCCATGTTTCGTGGTTCTGTTCTTCACAAAATTTTGACTAGGACTGTTGCATAAAAAACATTTCAGAGCCGGGCGTGGTGGCGCATGCCTGTAATCCCAGCACTCGGGAGGCTGAGGCAGGAGGATCCGTGTGAGTTCGAGACCAGCCTGGGCTACAAAAGTGAGCTCAAGGCCAGCCTGAACTGCACAGTGAGACCCTGTCTCAAAAAGACAGAAAAAAAAAAATTTTTTTTCAGAGGTTTTCCAAAGGGAAAATGCACCTCATGTGGTCTGGGCAGCCAGTTTATCTAGTTTTTCTCAGGGTTTTTTCTGGGCCTGGGGTTTGAGCGCATGACCTTGCACTTGCCAGGCAGGCACTTGTGCGGCGGAGCTATCTATCACCCCAGCCCCACCAGGATGCTCTTAGAAAGTGGAGTAAGAAGCAAATTCCTGAGTTAAGGTTCAGTCCTGTTGTTCTGATCGACACTACTTGAGAACTGAGGATTCTCAAGATCCGGGTTACTGTGAGCGTCTGTGCAGCTTTGTCTAATGAGGCCTGCCAAGTCTGAAGACAGTGCCGTGACAAGGTGTTGACCTGGATGAAGGGACGACCTCATGCCGTGTACTGATGACAGAGGAGCCTGATGACCTGTGACGGCGGACAGGCACCTGACTCCCGCGGGACTGAGTGATCATGCTGAGGGCACAGAGGGCTGAGCCGTTCACAGCAGCATTGCTCCCCTGCTCCCTGGTACAATCGCGCAGGGCTGCTGTGAACAGCGACTCTGCTCTCTCACCCTTGGCCTCCTCTGCACTCCGTGGTCATCAGCCAAAGTCCACCTCCTTTTACTGCCTGAGATCTGAATGTGTCAAGGACCTGAACCAGACGTTCAAAAACTCTCCCACTTCCAATACATACAATTATGCTTGTGTTGTTTTAGCTGGTAGTTGTATAGATCACAGTTAAAGCCTACTGTGAGACTAGAAAAAGCCACAAATTGAAAAGTAAAGAAAAGAAGAAGAAAGAAAAGATCAAATAGCTCAGCAGACTAAGGCATCTATAAGCAAGTGCATGGGCAGGGGTTCAACCCCCCTCCCACCTTCTCTGCCAGCCCTGCGCCTGGGGCATGCTGAGATGGCAATTCAGACTGAGCATGGTGGCACACACCTGTAATACCAGCTCTTGGGAGACTATAAACAGGCGGGTCACTATGTGTCTAATCTAGTAATGAGACCCTGAACACTCTGTAGACCCTGCTCTATAATACAAAAAGAAAAAAAGAAAGAAAGAACAGAACAGAACAGAACAGTCCTGCAAAACTGTGAAGGTCACTTTTGGGGCATACACATTCCTCTGTTAGAAAGTTACCTGTATCCCGTGTGAGGGCTGGTCATCCTGATGAAGGAGGTATATTCATGGCTTCCTCATCTGTAATATAGGAGCCCCATTAGAACCTTGGGGTTTTTTTTTCTGCAGTGTATTACATGAGTTAATATTTGTAAATTGCTTAAAACCCAATGACAAAGATCTGCTGTTAATACTTGCAGTGCATTTATTTTTGAAGATGCGCATAAGATCACTTACTCATTTGTAATGTCTGAGGTTATGGCACTCTATAATTCTGACCAAGATGAAGCACCCTAAATACGAGGCTAGAGTTCACTGTTTTCATATTTGCAATAAGTCAACCACTGGCCTACAGGTAGTTCCTTGGGAGCAGTGCCATTTATCACATCCAATCAAAGCAAAATTTATTGCGTTTTCTTTACCGTTGCCTTAGCTATGCGCACTCTTACTACTGAACTCCATTTTAGCCAAAAAAGAGTCAAAGCTGATATTTGAAGCTCTCTGTATTCGAGAAGTTAGAGAAAATGTGCATCTTAAGACAAAAACACAGCTGAAGTTTGGTTACGGTTAAATGCCTTGAATATAAACTTTCTGTTAAGTACTTAAATCAGCCCAACATCTGGCTGGCCATTTATTATTCATTCTGCTTGCTAGGGGGAATATTGCAAATGACAAAGCATATGTTGATTTGGGATCATTTCAATAAAAACTCTTTCTTATGCAAATATTTATCTTAAATTCCTTAATGTTACTAATGATGGCAAAGATTTTGGACAACAGAATATTTGTCAGTACTGGGGACACAGGACATGCAGGGGCCCAGAGTTGCAAGGGTAAGCTGAAATTCCAATTGTGTAATTCTTGAAAAGGTTGCTTCTGATGTTTAAATCCTTGTGCGTGTGTGTTGTTTTGCAAGCAGGATAAAACAGTCATAGATATAAGAGTGATTTAAACAAAATGTAACTGCATGTTTTTAATGTAGTCATAGGAGAGCTGGCATTTTTGGTTTATTAAGTGTTTTCTTATATTATTTTTTAGTTTATTTTTTTAATACATGCTTGGCATGCATGGAGCTTACATTGGTCTTGGAGCACGGCGGAACACGGTCTGTTTCATTTTTTCTAACATTCCCTCTGCCTGCCCACCTCTTTTCTCCCTCCAGTTGTCTTACTTGTACAACACACGACATCTACTCGCTACGTGCTTCCCAGGATCCTTTGCACACCCACAGCCCAGCCAGTACCCAGGAAGCCCAGTGTGCCACCGTGTCTTGAATCAGTAAGCTTCAAGGATATGAACCCCTGGATCCCTACCACTCACAATGCATGAGACCAAAATGAGACCAAGTAGAATTTCTAATGATAAGAGTGTGCATGTGCATGTGTGTGTGTGTGTGCATGCGTCTGCATGTGTGTGCATTAGAAAGTCAACATGGAATGCTCCCAGAAGTGGCAGTCAGGCTTGCAATGTGGATGCGTCCTTTTCAAGTTCTCCACAATGCAGTGGGGATGGCCCAGCGCTAACGATCTCTGTGGGGCCGAGCACAGAGGCAAAGCTTCTCTTTAGGGATGAACACCAAGAGCTTCATATTGGAACAGCTCTAGGTCAGCACCTGGCACTTAACACAATGATTACCGAAGGCTTAGCATTGTTGTTAGTATTGTTTTGGTTAATTTGTACTGTGCTTGGGTTCCTTTCCCAAGTTTGTGCTGGAAGACACCAGGAAAACACACGTGTCCAGTTACAGATCTTCCAGAAGAGAATAAATCTGTTTTATTCTGCTCATACATATCCAAATAGTCAAGTCAGATAAGAAAAAAAAACAAAAAAAACAAAAACAAAAACAAAAAAAAACCAAAAGCACTAACATTAAGCCTTTTTTGCAGGAAAAATAAAAATCCAGTTTCCCTCAAAGAGTGTATACTTTTGTAATTCTGTTAAATTACTAGGAGATAAAACCAAGACAGTCAAATCTTTACCAGTACTATTTCTCACCTCGAGGGAACTTCTACTAACTTACAGTTATGTAATTTCTAATGAGCATTATCTTCTTCAGTATACTCTATGAACAATTACATGAATCTACAAACACACACGCACATATCCAACTGTTGGGAGACACGACTCTTCCAGCTGACGTCCTGCTGTTAACAGACCACCGCTGCTTTAGCAAGCTTTTCCTACCACGAAGCATAAAGATTATTCTTGGCCCATTTTTCTGGACTCTTCCATGGCTGCCTTTGGCCAAGTATTCAGTCACTAGTTTGAAGAACAGGAATTATTTCTAAGAAATGAAAAGCAAAGGAAGAGAAAGCAAGAGAAAAAGTCGAATTCTCTTGATCACGTGAGGCACTGCTCCAGGAAATTACAAGCCAAAGCACATTTCCCTAGTCCTGGATTCTGCACAGTCTCTGCCAGATGTACTGCTTGGGAGCTGTGGCCTGGGTTCCCGCCCACAAGAACCACCGTGGCACCTATAAGACCTCTGAGAGTTCCACAAGCCTGACTCTTGGAGGCAGAGGTGTGGGATCCCTTAGGTGACTGCAGCACAGACCCCTCCACCCCTCAGGACCCGAGACGCAGGGAGGCACGGAGAAAACTGGGACTTGCCTCACCAGATGCCCTGGCTGTTCAGAGACCACGGCATTTTAATTAAAGTGTCAAGTACCTGTGATTACCTTGGGGGTAGCATTATACTTACTCCATATGGAATGATATTTATTGGTATTTTTGCTATTTCCAAATCAATATCATGCCCTTCCATCAACAGAATCTCTTTTTATTTCCCCCTGGTATTTTTTGTCAGATCCATTTGGATATAAGATGTCGTCGTTTTAATCAGTATTGTTTCAGATTTGCCTGTTTCCTCTGACTTACATTCTTTATCCCTCCCTTGACTGTTTTGCTTCTATCACAGGTGATTTTCTCCTTGTCTGAAGAGCTCCTGCAGGTGAGATGAAAGTGAAAACTTATAGGGTGTTTTTGTAAATATCTTTACTTTACATTCATTTTAAAATCACAAGATTAATTTTAATAGCTGTATGCAATATATAATTTTTTCAAACATATAAGGATATTAAAAATCTGCACTAAATTTCACGTGATTTTTAACAAAGTTGCCGCCAGGCCATAGTGCCACACACCTATAGTCCCAGGACTTGGGGGGCTGAGGCAGGCGGGAGGAGTGGGCAAGTTGTACACCAGCCTGGGCCACAAATGTGAGCTCAAGGCCAGCCTGAACTGCAACGTGAGACCCTGTCTCAAAGAGACAAACAAACAAACAAACAAACAAAGGTATAGGTGAAGCCTGCTTTGTAGTGAATTAACTTCTTCCCAAGTACTTAATGACTAAAATGCAAATCCCTTTGCTAAGAGTCAGCGAGATAGCTCAGTGCACGAAGCACTCACTCAGGCAAACACAGGGGCCATCGTTTGATCTCTGGCACCACATGCTACGCCCACTCTGCCCCTCACCTGATCCAGGGATGGCAGTCCAGGCATGGTGGACTAGTCCCAGACATAGGGAGGCTGAAAGCAGGAGGATCACTACAAGCCAGAGCTGTATGGTTAGACCCTGCACAAAAACAAAACAAAACAACAACAGTAACAAAAACTAAATGCTTTGCTAAAATAGCAGCCTCCCATTGAGAGAGCACTACGCCTGCACTCTTCCACTGATGTCGAAAGAGAACATGTATGTTCAGCCGCAGAGTGTGAAATTGCTCCGTCTGCTGTGCATAGCTCATCAGATATAGCAGACATACTTCCATCATATACACTTTTCCCCATATTCCTTAGAAGCCCTGCTTAGCGTTCTTGTCAGTATAGTTTCTACACTCTGCTGTGCACTTGCTCAGAAAGGCCCCCGTGTAAGCCAAGGTCCACCTCGCAGATGACGAGTTTCGACTGAAATAGACCTTCATTTACCTTGTTCATCCTCCCGAAGTAGACTCTAGCTCTGAAGCTGAACATGTGTGATCCAGCTCACACAGCTGAACTCCGGCTTAAATCCTCCCCGCTGGACCCTAGTAAGAAGCGAGACTGGCAGTAACTACCAGGGGAAGCCTGAACGTGAGGGTGCGTCCTACACACTTTTCTTACCCACCCCACTCCAAAAAAGAAAAAAAAAACTAAAATATGGAGCTAATTTTCTCTATCTTTTTCTTAGATCTTCTATAATTCTTTTAAGATCATTTGAAATGATTGTAATTTTTGGTTTTGGGATAGCTATTTGTTTCTTTTTCCTTTTTCCTTCATATTTAGCAACTGGAATTAAACTCAGAACCTGGCATTTGCTGGGCAGTTGCAGGTGTTGCTGAGATACATCACTGGCCGAGTTGCTTCTCTTTACAAATTTACTCAGTTTTTAATCTGACCAATATACATACATTTATCATGTATGGTGTGATTACACACACACACACACACAGACACACACACACACACACACACCACAGAATGATTGCATCTAACTTATTAGCAAATAAAAAATAAAAAAAATATTATTTTTTTGTGGCACAGATCCACACAATGTAAGGAATCAATGGATCTGATTTCTAAGTTCTGATGTTGGTTTAATTATAGAATTTTCTCTCTAGAATTTTGTTCTGGGATTACTTTGCTCAGATGACATGACTGTTATGACTGAGTTTGATTTATACATTAATTTGTCTTCAACTCTGCTTTTCTTTTCTCACTTTGCATGATTTAAGTATATTCTGGTCTAAAATCACCAAGTAATACATGATACATAGAATATCCACCGGGTGACCCTTCTGAGGAGATCCATGAGTGCCTATATCAATACTGGTGGTCATTCTGCTGTCATGATGTCAGGACAATGGTGGGCTTCGTGTAGTCTTAACCCTGTGAATTATGACATATTATACAGTTTGGGGTCAAAGATGTGTGTTTTCAATAACCTGGCAATCAAAGTTCTTCATCCAAGCAAACTAGAGTGTTTTGTGGTATCTCCTTCATCCAAATCCTAGCAATTAGCATCTACATTTAGATCTAAATTCTGAGTAGCGCTCAGATCTCCCCAACTCTCCATGTTTCCATCACTCAATGCCGAGCTGCCACAATTGCCTTGCTAGAAAATGGCTTGCTTCTACTTGCTAGTGAGCTGCCAGAAAACTTCTGAAAACAAAATTATCCTGTTGCTTGTTTCCTCCTGAATGTTTTCAGTAGCCTCTTTTGCTACTCTTCAGAATGCACTCAGAACAAAATAAATACACAATAATGTGAAACTCCTACTATCACCCAGCAGTTGTGCCAGTGAGACTCCAAAGTCTTTGGCTAAGGGAACACTTCCAACCCTAGCTCTGCTGTTGCTAACTGTGCAATTTGGGGCAAGTTATTTATCTTTCTGTGCCAAGCATCTTCATCTTTACGATCAGGATAAAAATGCATTTACGTTATAGGATTTTGTGAAGATTAGATGGGTTTGAGGGTAGATTTAGAGCAGTGCCTGGAGAAGACTTGTTGAAAATCTTAATGGGGATTAGGTTCTGCAGGTATGTCTCCTGCCTCCAGCTGCACAGTTACCTCAACAGAGCACCCCAGCACCCCTGGCCATCAGCTATGGTGTCATGCTAGGCTTTGTAGGCTTTGTGGCCACGTCTTGGTGCCACAGACATCCACAGGCCATTGTTGTATGTGTGTTTTTTTTTTTTCTTCTTCTTCTTCTTCACACTGATTGTCTCCATTTTGGCTTCCAAGGTTTAGCTGCGCTGTGTGACATTAAGTGAGTCAGCCATGCTTGTGAATCACTGTCCTCATGAGTCACGGCAAGGATGTGACCTTCATGATTTCGGACAGTTATTTTTGGCCTGACTCATCGCTAGGCTGAATATCCAATGGAGGGGTCATGTAACGAATTATCATCTTTCTGTGACTGAGACCTATCAAGTAGCTAGCACAGGAGAGCTGCCCAACACTGTGCGTTGAATTCAAATGACAAAAAATGGAAGGGATCCCATGCCTCCAACGTAAGGAAAATCTCCTTGCGTAGGTGAGCGTGGGGTGGCAGGGGTTTTACATGTTTGTAAATTGTAAACTTGAAGGTCTAAGGGGATGACAGAGGAATGCTCAAGAAAATAAGATTTTTTTTTTAATGTAAAGAAGACTGCAACAGT
This sequence comes from Myocastor coypus, assembly GCA_004027025.1. Classification (NCBI taxonomy): domain Eukaryota; kingdom Metazoa; phylum Chordata; class Mammalia; order Rodentia; family Myocastoridae; genus Myocastor; species Myocastor coypus. The sequence goes on along the minus strand of PVJA010007922.1, from coordinate 11,515 downwards.
AAGTTCCAAAAATAAACAACTGAATAGCTTGGATTAATACCAAAGCAAACCTAGCTAAAATAAATATCAAGCACAGTTTTGTCAAGTATGAACTGTACCTAATATGGATATTTTGTTTAACATTGTTAAAAGCATGATTTTTTTTTCCCCTCCTGGGATATCTTCGGAGAATTCTCTGTTTATGCGCCATTTTTAGTATGCTTCTCTGTCTCTCTGCCAGCACTCCACGAAGGTAGTTTGCTCCATACCTAGCCAACTCTTCCCCCCCCCCCGCCCCGCAGAGAGCCTCAAACCACAAGAAACTGCACATGGGCATTGATGCCTTTGACGTGGACGGTTTGCCAAGGAAAAGTACTTTCTAACTCGAACTTGGAACTCTCGGGCATTCATGCTTAACATGCTGCAGGTTCATGGTCATGCAGCAGCCAATAGGCTACAAAGTTTAAACTTTCTTTTCATCATTTTATGATATTAGAGGCTAACTGACCGAAACATGACATGTTGATTAAAGTGGAAACTAAAGTAGCAGTGTAATGTGTCATGTTAATTAGTTTTAATTCAGAACTTAAAAAAAGAAAAAACATATTGCATGAAAGACATATGGTGTATCATATAAAATTCATGTAAAAATAATAATGTGACAGATGAGTATATGCAAGAAATATTATAAAAGTTCTCGGAGAGGAACAATATTTTAAAGTTAAAAACAAATGCTGGACCACGGGTGGGAATGCATTTCTGTAATCCAAGTACTCAGAAAGCTGTCACAGGTGGGTGGCGTGGAGTTAAAGACCAACGTGGGCTGCAAAGTGAGTTCAAGTCTAGCCTGAACTGCATCGTGAAATCCTGTCTCAAAACCACAGAAGAAAAGGTTAGTTTTGTGAAATTTCACTATAATTAACTTTTCTATTGTCAGTGTAATAATAAACAAGGGCTATTCAAAAGTTCTTTTTTGAAAAAGACTTTATGCTTAGAGGAATTTTAGGTTCATGGGTAAATTTAAGGAAAGGTACAAAGGTTCTTGTGTATCTTCTGCCCTATGAAGAGCCTCTCTCCTTACTCACAGATCCCAAGAACACACTGTTAACATCAGCAGACTTCGGTTGACTTGCCAGCATGATCCTAGATTCATATGTGCAGAAAGTTCACCCTCAGGGCCCTGTATCCTATGAATACAACAAGCAAAGCCCTCATGTACTCGCTGTAGGGTCACGCAGCATGCCCTCCCCACCCAGGCAGCATCTGTACGTGGCCTGTGTCTCCTGCTTCCTGCGCATCCACTTACTGCTAGCTATGATCTTGTCTCTGCTTTTCTAACACGTCATGTTGGTGGAACCCTACGGTAGGTACGCTTCTCATAAGAGCTTCTTTAACTGAGCTATATGCATTTCAGCTTCCTCCTTGCCTTTTGACTGAATTGAGAGCTCAGTTATTTAGAGCTGAATAGCAGCCCATTATCTGGATGTGTCACAATCTATTTTACCATCTATTTATGGTAGGATAAGTTGGTTGTTTCCAAGTTTGGTCAGTTACAAATAAAGATGCATGAAGAACATATGTGTGCAGATTTTCAAACAGATACGCGTTCCCAACTCCTTTGTGTAGGCATAAGAAGTGCCACTGCTGGGTCATACAACGGAAATATGTTGCTGTCCCTAAGAAACTGCCAGGCTGTCATCTCAAGTGAACGCATCATTTTCCAGTTTCGCCAAGAAGGAGTGTGAGTTCCATTTGCTCTCCACGCTGCTGAACATCTGATGAAGTCAGTGCCCAGATGCTGGGAATCTTAACGGCCAGGCAATAGTGCTCCCTCCAAAACTATGGGAGACACTTCTCTAGGAAACTGCATAGAGACAGAGGAAGACAGAGATAGAGATTGAGATAGAGATAGAGATAGAGATAGAGATAGAGATGGACATGGAGATGGAGATAGAGAGAGAGAGAGAGAGAGAGAGAGAGAGAGAGAGAGAGAGAGATGTAGATACAGAGACAGAGGCAGAGGCAGATATACAGATCCATAGTTGTGTACATATACATCAGATTCTGTGGGCTAGTTATGTGCTTTTGGCCAGGGAACTCAGTATGCAAATAGCCTGGGAGAATGCGTATATCACCAATGTGTGCTAAGCGCTTCCTCTCTCACCACCTCCCTTTCATTAAATCATTTCTTCTCGACAACACACTCAACTCTTCATGAAACGTTCAACTATACCATGTAAGCATGGCACAGCAATTTCAGAGATGACCCAGCAAAAGATGTCGAGCTAGCTGCCAGAGGTGACCCCAGTTTCCAAGCGGCAGCCCTGGAGTGTGGAGCTCGCGGTCCAGGGCTGTGTCCTGCAGGCTGTCTAGACTTTCCCGCCATCTGCTGTCCCCCACCTGCAGCAGTCTGGCTCCCCTTACAAGGAAGCCTCGTGCTAGGCTGGGCAAGGCCTTCCTAATGGTCATGCCATGTGTCAGTTTCTGGTGTACCTTCTTTCACTTCTTTGCCACAGTTAACAGTACTACTCATCTTTTCTTCATTGAAAGTGCATGTGAGGTTTCATGAAAATATTCCATTTCTTTCTTGCTTTTCCAACCACATGTAAAAATGTACCCGTGTCTGTGAGCTTTCATCTTCGTTTATCTTTCTCGACCTTGTAGCCATATTGTATTTTTCTTTAGTTCTAATTCAATCCACAGCATTATCCGTATGCTCATTGAGCTTTTATCTACAGGCTGACTTCTATATTGAAGTCTTTTTACCTCAATATGGATTCATTATATGGGCAACTATGACTGGACTCAGCTGAACAAAACCCTTGACTTCTGCCCGTTTGCCCCCGGGCCTGGCTGCTCCATTCACTGTGTCAGGACGCAGCATTTCTGCTGTCCGCAAAGTCAGCTTCCGTTCCCACGCAGCAATCCCGACGCAGGCCCCAGGCCCATCCACCATGCCTGTCTCCTGAGCATCAGCCTCCTTACTTTAACTGAGATGGACACTGAAGCCCAACAGAACACAGAGGAGAGACCGTTGTTAGCTAGAAATACATCCGGGTCACTCAGTTCAGCACCCTTCAGTGCACCTGTCTGGGCCCTGGCTTCTCTGGGTTAAACTTTCTAGGTTGAGCAATCATACCTGGCTCCTTCGCCGTCACTCCCGGCTCCTGTCTCCCCATCTATCTGTCTCCCCAGAGCTCTGTCTTACCACCGACTCTTTCCAGGGCACCCCCCACCACAACCCCGGAAGAGCCCACACTTGAGAGTCGGCCTCGCCATGAACATGGGCTAAGAGCTCTGCATTGCCACTCACGGAGCAGTCGCACCTACCACCTTCACAGAGTGGCAAGCGCACCCGGCCTCCCCCAGCTAAGCTCTGCCGAGGACGCCCCTGCCTTCTGTATTCAACTCTCCTCCTTCCGGTCTCTTTGATGCCCCATTTTTCCATTTTACTTTTACGTGGTGACTTCCCTGTCTAAAGTGGCTTCAAGCGTAGTGCTGAAGCACAACCTGGTTTTTCCTATAGAGCTGTGATGTGTTTTCCAGAAAAAAAAAAAAATAAATAAAATTAAAATAAAACTCGTGTGTTAGATAGCATTCTTCAGGCCCATTTTACCATGCAGTCCTGCATGAGTAGTGTTACAAAACCAGTGATATATATATATATATATATATATATATATATATTGTCTAAATTTTAGGGGCCGAGGAGATAGCTCCATGGCACAAGTGCCTGCCTGGCAAGTGCAAGGTCATGAATTTGAACCCCAGTCCCACCAAAAAAAAATAAAAAAAAAATAATAATAATAATAATAAAATAATAATAATTAAAAAATAAATATATAAATTTTTAAAAGTTTCCTATTAAACAAGCTTTTGTGATTTAAAATGGATTTGTTGATAACAATATTTGTTATTTTAATATAGAATAAATCAGGAAATGATGTCTACCTTTGTAGGAATTGAGATTTCAGCATCAAGTCTCGATATGATGGTGCACACTGGTTATCCCAGTGCAGGGGAGGCTGAAAACAGGAGGATCACTGACTCCAAGCTGCATAGCAAGACCTTGTACTACATAATAAAGAATGAAAAGAAGAATTCAGCATAAGAGAAAAGACATACAAAATCAAATAGTTAAGAGAACTATCTATACTTTTAGATGTGATTTAGAAGTATCAATAAGGTTTAGTAGAGCTGGGCAATAGCTCAGTGGCATAACCACTTGCTTGGCACACACAAGGTCCTAAGTTCTAACCCTGGTACAAAAAAATAGTTTAATAGTATGTTTGCATGATGACAAAATGCCTACTTAAAAATCATAGAAAAAAAATCCATGTATTTTACAATTAAAAACAATTCATTAGCAATCAGCACCCCTACTACCAGAGTTGGATCTCTGAACCTGATTTCTCACTTAAGAAAACAGCATTACGGGGCCCGGTGGGATGGCTCAGTGGTCTAAAGCACCTGCTTAGGAAAGCTTGGGCGGCTTCAGGGACCACAGTTCAATCCCAGGCACTACATGATGCGCCAGCCCTGCCCTCAGGGTGGCTGAGCCGGCCGTAAAAATGAGTGAATAAACAAACAAAGGTTCTGAAACAAGAATAAAAATAATAAATAAAATAAAAAAATATTAAGAAAACAGCATTGCACAGACTGCAGATGGCTGGTACCAGGAGTGGGGCAGGAAATCGCTTGTTCCAGAAATAAAGGAGCCTGAAAATATCATGGAGTCTAGTTAGAATTACAGACTAAAACTCCACAAAACAAAAGAATGATGTGAAATTGTACCACTGGCCTCAGCGATGGGGCAGCTGCACTGCGAAAAGAAAATAGTTACTGCAGCAAGTGCAACCCCAAGTTACGTTACAATTTATGCATAAACTTTTAGAAACACTTACTGGCTACCGTTGCCTGAAAGGATTTGCTAAGGCACCAACCCCTTAGTGTAAGCTAAGAGTTGTTAAAATAATTCGATGGAAAGCCTGAGAGTAAGTGGTTCGGGCTTTGGGATAATCCACTTCAGCTCTCTTCCTTCTTGGCCTCCACCGCGCTCTTCCACTGGTGCTACTCCTTCTTCCGTTAATGCCTTTAAAATAATAAAATGTAAAAATAAAAATACTAACAGCTGTCAGCCGAACAGAGAAGCCTTGTGCTGTTATCACTTGTACGATAAAGTCAGGGGGAAAATGCCGAGGTCATCCCGGATTTGCTATAAAACCTGTAGTTTAGGGTGATAGACTAGCAGATTAAAAACGTGTCCTTCTAGGGGTGCAATTAATGACACAATGACAGCATTTAGAAGTCATCATTTGTCTGCTTAAGGAAATAATGCGAGCCAAACAAAAATCAGGACGCTCAAGCTGAGTGACAACCTTTATGGGAAACTGCATCAATTAAAAAATCAGGCTGGGTTCTCACTAGCCTGGAGTTGCTCAAGCCTCACCGCACGCAGGAGTTGTGCGGGGTCTGCTGACCGGCAGCAGGGGCGTGTCCACCCACTGGGTCACTGACACTTCACGAACATGCCTGCACGTGGGGCGCCGGGCGCTGCCGCAGCTCACCTGCCTGACAGTAACAGACGCTGCACAGCGGGTGGAGTTTTGCTTCCGGATATGTACAGCAGGAGATGCACGGGCTTACCAGCGCTCAAAGCCTTGTTCCCCGCGTAGTGAAAACGGCCTCCTAGTACACGTAGACCCACTGTGGCTGCACTGTGGCTTGCTTCCCCGCCCAGTGCTCTACACAGCCTGGGTGTCAGAGATCTAAAAATACTGCTTAAAGGTCATATTAGATGTGATTTAGGAAACATTCTCCTCTGTCCGTTGTATTTTTCTAAATTTTAAGTGGGTATTAACTCTACAATTCAATAAAATATTTTTTTCGAATCTCATCTTAATTTGCTCACATGGAAATTTTCTCTTAAAAAAAGAAAAGGTGTTTGATACATTTAACTTGATCCACCTGAATGTTACTGTTAGTGATAAAGATGACATTTTTATACTATTTTTAAACAAATAAAATTATGAAATTGCAAATGTTGGGATGGTATTACACTACATCAGGTGAAATAGATTTCTCTCCTCACTTGTTGTACAGTAAAACTTAAAATCCTTCGCCGTGTTTGGCGCTGTAGTGGACTGCCGCTGCCTGATGTCCCCCCACTACACCACGCCGCACCTTCTCAGCCCTGTGTAACTGTGAGTGGCACCTGTCTCTAGCCAGGCTGTGACCCTCACTTCGCCTGGCCTCTGGTAGCCACGAGGCTCCGCTCAGGGTCTGAGGCTTCCCGTTCTGAAAGGACACCTATGCGTGAGACCCTGCCGGCCTCGGCTCTGCCGTTGGCCTCGCCTTCCTTCCCTGCGGTTGCAAGCTGCAGAACTTCCTGCTTTTCCGAGACCCGAGAGGGCTCCGTTGTGTAAGCACAGCGCGAGTTTTCATCAGTTCCTCAGGCGGTGGATGCTTGCAACGGTTCCCTTTATTGGCTCCTGTGAATGGGACTGCTGCGTAACCCAGGGTGCAAGCGTCTCTCCAGCACACTGATGTCATTACCTGGGGCTTTCTGTCTAGCATGAGGACAAGTGGGTCAGATGGTAGGGCTCGTATTTGTGCATGAATCTTGTCCTCTGTGAATTTGTTGAAAGGCTTCTTGTGGAGTTATAGGGGCTTTTCACTGCTTAACATCGTGTCATCCTCAAACTGCAATACTTGTTATTTCTTCTTTTCAAATTTGGATGTCTTTTATTTGTTCTATTTGCATGATATCTCTGAATAGGATTTACAGCACTCTGCTGAATCAAACAAAGTAGCAGAGCCCCCTTCCCTTTTCCCAATCCAAAAAGTCCCCTGCTTCTGCCAGGTATTGCAGCACACGCCTGTCATCCTTGCCCTCTGCTGGGCTGGAACAGGAGGACTGCAGGGTCAAGCCCAACCCGGGCAACTTAGGGAAGCCTTGACTCAAAGCAGTAGGTTAAAAACGAGCAACGTAGGGCCTGCCAGGTAGCTCAGCGGACTAAAGTGCCTGCTCAGGCAGGTGCAGGGACTGTGGTTGGATCCCCAGCCTGTTGTGGTAGCCCTACCGCCAGGGCACACTGAGATGGTGTCTGAGACTATACTCCCGGCGCTTAGGAGGCTGAAACAGGAAGATCACTAGGAGTGTGTTCCGTGTTGTGAGGCCCTGGAGACCCTGTATCAAATATACCAAGAGAATGAAAGAGCAAGGAAACAGAGAGTGAAGCTCCACCATGCCAAGGTCCTAGTAGCCTCAGCGCATGTTGCCACTGTGTGCGGTGAGCATGAGCACGACTGTCAATGTCATTATGAAGGAACAGGAGCACGAGAGAGGAGGGGGGGAAATAAGAGAACCACTTTACGTGTGTGTGCCAGCTTCCCCGGCTGATTCCAGGAAGCGCGTGCCGCACCTGCATAGTGACACACAGCGTAGAAGGGCTGGGGTGCAGCGCTGGGTGCCTGGATCCAGTCCTTGTCCTTGGGGTAATGAAGAAAATGAGTAGGGAGAAGGAGGAAACACGGACACGTTCAGACATCTTAGAATTTCTTGCGGGCTTTCACATTTGTTACCGTACAGTTTATCATAATATTTAATGCCCCTATGCGTTTATTTAGTTGTAAGTACAATTTCATTTATTTATTATTATTTAGTGACCGGTGACAGAACTTTTATCCTACCGTCTATGATCTTTGCATTTGCTTCCTTTATTATCGCTGCTTTTTAAGTGCACGAGTCTTACTTGCGTTTTCTAGGAATCAGTGGTTTCAGTGATATGTTAGGCTCTATGATGTTAGTTCTATGATTTTAGTTCTGCTCTACTCTCCGACCCCCTCCTCCCTCTTCTGTCTTCTGAGGCGCACTGACAGACGGCTTCGCTAAGAGCTTGCGCCTTTTTTCATGTAATCCTTGATTGTGATCAGGGTTCCTCCGGTTACCACTGCGGCTGTGTTTCGTAGGCTGTGGTATTTTTGTCAAGCCATTTTCATTGGCTTCAAGACAGTTTCAGTTGCTTGATTTCCTCTTTAAGTTTCTCGATGCTCAAAAATACATTGATTTTATGTATTTTCGCAGCTTCCAAATATTTTCTTGTTCTTGACTTCCAGTTTTATTATACTGTGTTCAGAAAAGACATTTGACTGAATTTCAGAGTTTTTCAGTTGTTTATTGGCACAGTTGAGGTGTACAGAAGGATCGTGTCATCTTAGGGAATTTGTACCTGTGCATGATGAGTTGGGATTCTTTTCTTTTGATTGTGAAACTGTTCTATTTTTGTTTTCTCTTTTTACAATAAAATACAAAACAATGGACTTGATAGCTATGGAGTGTTCCACCAAACAAGAGAATACAAGTTCTTTTCAGCAGAACATGGTATTTTCTTAACAATAAACCACATACCGGTCAATAAATCAACCTTCAGCAACTAAATACCTGAAATTATACCATGCATATTATCAGACCATAGTGCAGCAATTGGGAAATCGAAGTGAGAAGTCAACAACAACAAAAAGCAAGCATACAGGAATTTCATAAAGGCATGAAAGCTAAGCAAATACTCTTAATTTAATAATGGGCTATGGAAAGACACTTGCTAGAACTAAATGACAACGCCAGTGCAACTTCTCAGAACTTACAGCAGATGAAAATTCATATGACAGTCCTAATAGGAGACCTTAACGCACCCTTATCCCAAAAAGATAGGCCAAGCAGACAAAAAATTAACAAAGGAGTAACAGAACTGAACCAGTACTGGGAACAATTGGACTTAGCAGACATAGACGGAGTGTCCCACCCAGCCTCTTGTGAATGTGCATTCTTTTCAGCTGCACATGGGGCATTTTTCTAAAGTAGACCACATGCTAGTCCATAGGTCATGCTTAAACATATGCAAGAAAGCAGAAATTATCCCATGCATATTGTCTGACCACAGTGCAAGGAAACTGGGAGTACACGACAAGAGAAACCACAAGAACCCCAGAAACACATGGAAGTTAAACAGCAGCCCCCCTCAGAAGCCAGTGGGTTACAGATTAAACAAGAAATTAAACAATGTCTACAATTTATGAAAATTCAGTCACAGCTTATCCGAATTTATGGGACGCAATGAAAACAGTTCTTAGAGGGAAATCTATTACTCTGAACTCTCACATTAAGAAAACAGAATGGGAACAAGTAAATAGTCTAATGCTGCCCCTCAGTCATCTGGAAAAGGAGGGGCAAACCAACCCGAAAGCCCAAAAGCAAGAAGAGATTTTAAAGGTTAGAGCACAGATTAATTCAGTCGATATGAAGAAAACAATACAGAGTTGTGATCCTTTTTTTCTCCAGTCCCTTCTTCTGCTCCTTGTTACAAGAGCTTTGCCGTCATTTCTTTTCTGATTTTTTTCCCTTCCCTTTTATTTCTAGTTTTGAAGCATGTGTTGATACTTCTCTCGCAGCCTGACACGCTCTCCTGCAGAAGGATCTTTGCACTCCTGGAAGACTGTGCTTGCTCAGTGTCGCATGGGGGAAGCTACAAAGGTCCTCCCGAGCCCTGAGGTCTGGGGTCTGGGTTAGTCCTGCTGTGTGTTGCTGGCTTCGCAGTCTGGACTATGAATCCATTGGTGAAAGCGGACTAAAGTGTCTTTAGTCCATTGGTTAAAGTCTCCAGTTATTGAACTGGGACCTATTTCTCCCTATAGGCCTTAATGCTTGTATAGTGCATTAGGATTCTCTGATAATGAGTACACGGACAATTAGAATTGTCATCCTTCTTGATGAATTACGCCCTTTATTGTTATATAATGTCTTTTTTTGTTTGTACTTTTGAGAAGGGTACAGGGTGTTCAGGGTCTCACTACTAGATCAGACTCACAGCAATCCGTCTGTTTACAGCCTCCCAAGAGCTGGGGTTACATGTGCGCACCACCACACCCAGCCTCAGTTACTATCTCAGTGCGCCCCAGGGCGGGGCTGGCACAGCAGGCCCAGGAAATGAACCCTGGACCCCTGTGCCTGCTTACAGGTACTTGAATCCCGTGAGCTACTTGGCCAGCCCTTTGGAGTGGCTACTTTTGCTTTGTTTTCACTTTCCTTTCAATAGGATATTTCACTGCGTCTGCTACAATTTTATCTAGAAGTTCCCCCAAAGCCTCAGGCACTCAAGGGTGTGCTATGCTGGGGTAACCAGTCACAGGAGTGCGATACTCATGAGTGGATTAGACCGTGCGCCAGACAATAGCTGAATGTGATTCTGAGAGCTGAAGGCTGGGCGGAGGGGCCGCGTCCCTGCGAGAGGGTCCTGGCCTCCTCCGTCTTAATCCTCCTTCCGCCGTGCTCTCCCTGGTCCCTGCTGCAGACCAGGACCCCCATTTCTTCTGCCCTGCCCTGGAGCCAGCCCAAGATAAACTGAACCCTCTACAGCTTGGGCTACTCTAAATCCACTGCCTGTTAGCCGTGGGGCTCAGGTATCTTGTGTCTGCGACAAGCGTCACAAGGACACCAGGCCTTCAGTTTTTGCCCATCTGAGCCAAGAGGAACAGCAGCTTTCTCATAAGCAACGTTTAATTTGATCATGCTCTTAAAATCCATTTGCGATTCCACATCCCCTCCTGCTTGCCATGAAGCTTACAAAAATATCTTTCGTTTATAAGAAGCTATTTTGAAATGGTAGCAAATTAACATGATCATAAATATAAGAAAAAATAACACAAGCAGAACAAGAGAAAATGTACTAACAACAACAAAAAAATTCTCTGCTTGTACTTTATTCCTTCCAATTTGAATTTTTAATATCCTACTTTCCTTCTGTTCTTATTGTCTGTCTTCTAAGACACTCATATTGTCATTATTTTAAAATCTTTCATATTTAATCTTCATGATAAAAAAAAAAAAAGTACGGCTTACACTCATACATCTAAGCACCCTGAGGTTGCTCAGTCATTTTTCCATTTGTTTCAGAAGCCAGGCATGTTGCATAGTTCTGGCTGGCTTTGGGCTCACTAGGACTCCTCAAGTGGCATAAAAGCATGGGCTCCTTCTGCCTCAGCCTCCAAGTGCTGAGGCTGCCAGTGTGTCCCATGCCAATTCTCCTACATCTTCTCCTATTTTCATCTTACCTAAGAATTTCCCTCCATATCAGCTTGAAGAGCTTCACATAACCGTGCTTGTAGAGTCACCTGAGGGAGATTCCGTCTCTTCACTTCATTTGGGGATGGCGTTCTCCTTTATGGCTGCGCTTGGCCTTATTGAGGTCATTGTACTTCGGTGATGGTGACAGTTTTCTTCCTTCAGTACAGAGAAAGCCTCCCGCTACTGTCTCCTACTTTGAGAGGCCTCTGCTGAGGCAACTGCAGTTGTGGGAACAAGGATGCCAGGACGTCTGGTTTGCTTGCTGTCCCTTCGCTTTTCACCTTTGACTCCAGGGCTATGATTTGTCTATGGTTGGGATCAATTGAGTTAAATCTAACTAGTGGCCACGGACCTTCCCAGACCTGGATGCTTCATTCTTGTCCAGGGTTGGGGAGGTTTCTTGTGATTTCTGTG